>JARFOC010000364.1:180806-213260 GCA_031763485.1 Osmoderma eremita | reverse complement strand
ATGCATTGATCGACAAATTTCGGTTATATTCGCGAATAAGTAATATGGCGGTCGTCATAATTACGAAGGTTTGTGTTATAGGGTTAAGCCACCGCATCCTATTATTTTATACCCTTTATGTTTGCCAAGAATTGCAGATGGAAAAAGTCCAGAGGTGGTTTTTTAAATGTTTTTAATGTTTACGCCTACTCGGGGAACGGACTACAACATTCTACTTTCCGATCATAATTTTGCCTCTATTTCTAATCGAAGAAATACTACATGTGCTATATTTCTTGATAAAACTGACAAACATTCATGCGCTGCATTTACAATCAATTAGTTAACATAAATATACCAAAATATGGCACGCGATCGACTGGCACCCTTATTTATTCCAACAGCGGGAACGAATGTATTGGCAAAGTCCGCCATTGTACATACATGAGCACGAATACTAATAATTTTTTTTTCATTTTCTTCTCCTATTGCCGTTACATTGCACTTTTACTTTTTTCCTTTTAAATTTCGCATCGTGATGCAAATGCTTTGTCTGTCTGTTGAGCAATAAAGCTTATTATTTCTATTATTAAAAAGTAGTCCATTGTAGGACTAGTTAGCGTGGATTCGATATAAGTTTCGCAAAAGGTATTTTTAATACTTGTATAAACCACATGAAATAATATTAAAATGTATGAAATATATACAAAAAATTAGCATTATTACCAAATATTTCTCATTGCTAATAAGTTTCTCCATTGTCATCGCAATGCTAACACCTTTTAGTTGAATATTCTTTGTAATCTCCAATAAAATCCTTTAATTGATAGGGTATTTCTTGAGTAGAATGCATAGTACGTATGATACAGAGATGGCGTTAAATATTCATAGTTATGTTTATATATGCATATATTCATGTCCACTTGTACAATAGTCGAATAAACCTAGACTAAAAAGTGTAAAATCTACTACCCACTGGTGATGCTAAATTTAGATTGACAATAATTGCACACTGTACAAAAGATTTTCCTAGTTTTCTGTTATGTTGAAGAACACATTAAGAATCTTGGGTTTTGCTAAAATTGTAATTAATTTTTGTTTCATTATGAATGTTCCTCTCCATAAAAATTGATAAACAAGAATACTAGATTTTCTTTAAATCGCCACCAGATTAGATAGGTAACTGCCTATTATTGAGACAATAGCTAGCAGTATAGCTTAAAGAAAAATTGACTCATGTTGTTTGTTAAGTGCTGACTATCTTTGCAAGTACTTTCCTTTTTCCTACAGAATTATAATCACGGAAACCCTGTGACAAAGTCCAATATTTCTATTTACTATTATATTTAACAATTTCTTCGTGAAAACTTCAATTTGATTGTTTTTGCAAGCATAATTATGTAATAGGTATAGTCTGCATAAAGTTAGAAGGATTTTCTGTTTTACGACTTAATACCCTTCCTATTGACATAAGAATTTAGCTAACTTGCAGTTGACAATAACACCGACCTTCACAAAAGAAATGTAAACAGAGCTCCGGCATTTTACAGTTCTTGCTATAAATATTATCTGATAACCCTTTTATGATGTAAAACGGAAAATCTTTATCTCTAAATAGTATGTAATTTTTAGTGTAGCTACGGGATAGTGATCATTAATAGTATTGAATACTTATGTTTTTAACCGTTTAGTTTGCACCTTTCAAGTCGGCATCTTTGCGGGTGTTTTGTTACTTATTTATCCTACATTTGTCATCAGTATTGCCAATGGTAGGAGTGCAAACAGTCATTGTAGTAACTTGGATATTTTCAATATTACTTTTGATTATTTGAAAAAAATTTATGAAGGAATTTGAATTATGACACTTTTAGTATTTCGCACAGGTTTTCATGATTGTCTGTGCGTATGTAGTAGTTTAGTTTATATATACAGGTTGTCTTATAAAAGTTCGTAGCGCTTTTATTTATTTAATTTAATAATTCGAACGGAATACTAAATGCCTGGATGCAGGCTATTTTTTCTTATGTAAAGGCATACTTGTGATACATTGTTGTTTTTAGGAAAAAATTCTCCGTCAGAATCACAAAAAAGCATAGCCTAATTTTAAAAAAATTGGCCAGAAAACCTTAACACGCTCAAGGGCTATAAATAATTTTATCAGCTCATTTTATAGCCTGCATCCAGGCATTTAATTTTCCATATCAATTATTAAAATCGGATTATACATAAAGGCGGTATGGACTCGTCTTTTTTATAAGACAGCCTATATATGTATATTTATTTATATGTATATTTGAGATTCAATAATAAATATAATTAAGTAACCTGTGTAGGATAAATGCATTATTATTATTATCAAGTATTAGGAAACCATAAAGTAGTGCGCATATGCTGTCGACTGCCATAGGAACGAGAGTTATCGAAATTAAAATTCGGTTGGATTTAAAATTTTGTCACTTAGTTTTAAGATCCCGTTTTAGTGGACTTGCAACAAAACCTTTCTTTTCATATTTTGATAGTAACTGATGCCATGTGCAATTTACAAGGCGGAATATCTCAAAAGTCAGATTAGCATCATTGGAAACAAATGCAGCTTGAAGTTCAAGAATCCTTCACTGCAATGTATGTCAACGAACGGTGTCGGTATTTTGTTTTAATGTTAGTATAAACACAAATTGCATGCTTCTAACTATAAATCTAGATATTTTATAATTAGTAGGCATGCTCAACAAAAATAAAACATACGCCGGTTTCGGTTAAACATTTTTTATTTATTAAACAACATATTCTAGGTGGATTACAAAATACAACAATTGACGCTAATCTCGTCAAATGTGGGAAATGTTTATATAAACTCGCGTAGAATATACACATGTTTTATGCATACACATATTTTTTTAACACGTTCTGCCTTATTTGAAGGGTGAAATACAAGACAAGGTGTAGTTTAAATGGTTAGGTTTATAGTTATCAAGTCCAAAATAATTAATTATTCAAAAAACAAAGAAAAATACATTCAAAAACGTTTTTTTCTCTTTTCAGTCTTAATGTGCCGCAATTACTTGTTACACTTTAAGTTTTATTCAATTTCAAGCTATAACCTTATTAGTTGTTCTATTAGATATGAAATTAAAAACACACAATGAGTAAATAAATAATTATTTGCAAAACGCATATCACATTTTCTTAATTAAAATAACAATAATATTTTTCTAGTAGATGGTAGTGAAGATCTGATGCATGTTACTCTGTTGTTGGTGCAGAAACGGTGAAATATCACACAACTTATTCATCTTCTTGACAAACAGCGACACCTACAAACAAAGAAAAATGTAGATGTTAGTCATTGCGCAATGCAGGTGATGTTTATGATGTTATAACACACAAGGAAAGGTAATTCTTAGTTTAATTTTATAAATTCGAAAATCCTTTAAAGATTCCTGTTTATCTCAAATACGTATATAAGAGGACTATGTGTATAATAATAATAGAATGGCGTTTTTGACTATTTACTGCCCATTGGTAAGCACTATTTACTCCTTTTGCATTAATTTGACTATTGTGCAACAGATAATTAAATCTATATTCCATGTCATTCTAAAGTGTACGTGAATGTATATGTAAATAACAAGAAATAAGGATTGTCTCTAGTTAGTTTATCCTTAATGTAATGTCTGCAGGGCTGCTATGAGATACATTAATATAAACAATTTTACCTTTATTAAATATAAGTAATCATGAACTTATCAAAACTTTTATATTAGGAAACGTAGTTCTCAAAGAGGAGTAGGTATCATGCATTTACGACGAGGTCTCTCTATAGATAGGAAAAAAAAGATATACATATACCCTACTCAGGACTAGAATTAAATTTGCTTACCAAGGGTCCTTCGTGCAAGCAGCGATTCTGTGTTGGAGTACGTGGGAGAGTTCCTGTTATATAATTCATGATAGACTACCAACGTAGAGATTTCATGACGTATCTTCCACCAATAGGCCGACTTCTGTAAAAAGCGAAAACGGGTGAGAGGTTTTATGCCTTTACATTTATATGTATTTACAGTGGTGGACAAAAAAATAGGTTTAACAAAATTAACATAATCATATACATATTTATTGTTATAAGAATAAAAAAATTAATATATTGCCCTTATCTTCAGGAGAAAATAATAGGTGGTATAAGTACAACTTGGTCAGTCAAAACAAACAATTGTATCATATTTGAAACTTAATGTAATTATTAATATTTGACAGCAGTATGTCCCTTATTTTGCGTTACAGTTTTGAATCTTTCCGGCAAAGAGTCAACCAACACTTGGCATATTGTAGTAGAGATAGCTGTTTATTTCTTCATTTTGAAATTTTTTGCTATTAATGGATCTCTGACGCACTTACAAAGGTTCTCCATTGGATTCAAATCAGGCGATGGTAAAAAACTGTACATTAAAGCCCCAAATCCAATCTCCCAACTCATATGGAAGTGCATATGTGTCATGGTAAAATTTGAAGAGCGGTAGTATTTCTTCTTCCTCGCAATATGTAAGCAGAACACCACTTAATAAGTCCCTGCAATTTTTTGTGAAAGTTCCTTTTACTCGGTGAGAGGACCGACATCGACCCATGAAAAGTATCTCCAAATCATCATTTTGCCGCCTTCTTTGCGTATAGAGGATCAAGTTCTTTGTTAGGCGACGACGAACACAACTTCCGCCATGCGACCATATAAGACTTAAGTTTCATCGCTCCAAAGAATGTTTTTCCAATATTACCTATGGCTAACGTAGTAACATTTTTCCTGCTTAAGGGCTGACCGAGCATACATTTTATTTTCCAGCAAACGTCTTGTAATAGCATGAGCACTGATATTTTCGGATTTATTTCGCTTAAAATATTCACAGATGTAGGAAATGGATCTTTTTCAGGTCAGGGGATTTTACTGATTTGATTTTGGGATCATCCTAATGGCTGTGAGGTTGTCTTGTGTGTTATATCTTCACTTCATAATTGCTTAATAATCCTTTTCACCTCTTTGTGATTCCTTTGTATTAATTTTGTTCGCAATGAAAAATTTTTGAAATTAAGGATTACAAAAAAAACTCTTATGTTTTACTATGAACACTATCGCGAGTTTGTATTGCTTTTACATGTGTTTGTTTGCAACGCGCCTGTTTTTATGGCCATCAAGAATTACGACCTAAAGACCTAAAGATTATTCTCCGAATGCCCAAGCCACTGCTGAGAAGTAACATAATAAAGGGATGTGAGCAACACCACTCGTTCTCGAAAGTATGTTTCGGCTATACGTGTGGGATGTTTGAAATAAATAAATCAATTTTTCTGGTAAGCTTTCGCTTACACTTATTTTTGTGTTCATAGCTGTATATTATGCATATACAGATATTTCAGAGTATTATCTTGCCATAGTAATACTAACAAATTTTTGGAATCTCATACTGCAATGTGTGCAACACTAACCTCAAATGTTAGAATGTCAGAACGTGACGCAACTACATACTAGATTTTTAATTTATTTGTTATATCAAGTTGAGTTCGATTGTTACATCGGATTGATGTAACCAGCCAACTTTTCGAAATATAATAATAAGACAAGTAAGAAATTTGACGAATAAAATTTGTGACATATATGGAAATTAAATTTGTATATCGAAATCTTAATGATAGCTGTAAATATAGGTTACTATGTAACTATAACGAAATTTGACAACAATTTAATTAGAATTTATAAATGCCTTAACTACCCTTCTTGTGTTTAAATGTATCGTGTTCCAATCCTTTTTCTCTGAGCTTCCTTCACCTCTTTCTTCTTCGTTTCCAACCCCCTTCTTCTATTTATGTGATTTTATTTCAATCACGACTTAATCGTAGATTACGTTGATTACATTAAGTCATCTGGGTGGTGTTATTAAGTATAAATCAGGTATATATTTTTTCAGTTAGTGATCGATCGTCATTGAATATGATTATAAACACCAGTTTCTGCCTTTAATGCCTGTAGCCATTTCACTCTTTTTGCTTGGTATGGTGGACAATGTTGTGAGTGTCTTACAAACCTTCATTGCCTACCGGTTGGTTGGAGTTTTGATTTGTGTCCCCTAGAGTCGCAGTCCTTGTCTCATACCAACCATTTGGACGGTTTGTAATAAAGAGTGCGACGCATCAGCGATGGAAGTGGGCTTAGTATTCGGAAGGACGTTGACGAAGCTGAAACTCGGCTCCGTCTTCAATGCTTCATTGCTCCTGGTTGGTATGGCGAAGGAACCATGAGCCTACAATGGCATTCTTTCGGTTAATTATACCTGAATTGAAAACTCGCAAATGCCAAGAGGCTGAAATGTTTCCTGAGACTTATGTCAGACGGTTCCCATAAAAACAAAAACCTAAATTAAATATAAGAGAGAAAATACTGCGAAAGTACAACCTAACAAAACTCCGTGTCCCGCAAGTAAATAAGGAACAACGTTTATCTAGAAACATTGACAATTTACCTTGCATTAAATGACTTTGTCCAGAAACTATAGCTCTTTAATGTTTAATTATTTGATGCATAATTGGAAAAAATGAAATTGAATAAAGTTCCTTGATTATATTTGGCTTTATTCCATCCTAACAGTTTTGGCCTTTGGTCGAAATCGTTTTAGATGGCACTCTTCCCACCGCACCTCAACTTGCCATGCTCAAGCATATTCATATTGAAACGCGCCGATGTTCCATTAGATTAAGCTTCGTCCTCCTCTTTAGTGGAAAAATTGCTGAGTTTTCGGTGTAGGAGCTTTTACCTTGCGCTAAGTTTTTCTCAGTATTAAAATGGGAGGGGGCGTTACATGTCGAGGCAAAGCAAAGAGTTTAATAATTTAGTTCTAAACTAAACAACTAACTATTGGTTACGTGGAAAATAAAATACAAAATCGAAAAATAGACCTAAGATAAAACAATCATTTATAATATGATTGATAAACAGAGGTTAAGGAATCTTGTAACTAAACAAAGTAAAGCAACAAAAATGCCTCTAGAGCATATTTATTTAAAATTAGAAAAACGTAACCTACATATTATAGATTAAAAGAAATGATGAATGAAACGGAATTAGTGATTACTGTATCGCACAAGTTAGTCGCGACCGTGACAGTACGAGTTAGGTCACCTCTGATGTTCATGTTAAAAGCATTTAAAAACAAAAAGAATTTAGAATGACACGCGAGTTAAAATACCTAGCTGTTTAACCATGCGTGAGTACGTGAGTCTTGGATGAGCGACTTGGGTGTTACTAAATAAAAGAATGGGCTTCGAGAAGGTGAAGGTAAGACGTAACACGTACCAGATGATACTTAGACAGGAAAACTACATTTTCTTGTTTTGATCGGGCGAAGACGAATGGTTCGTTCTATGCTGGACGGAGGAGAAGGAAGACATCGTTGTCTTGTGCTGGTAGGACGAAGGCAAACTGTTGTCTTGTCCTGGTCGAACGAAGACAAATTGTTATCTTGTCCTGGTCGGAGGAAGAAGAACTTTGTGTGTCCTGGGCGGACGAGAACTCACGGTATGTCTAGACGGACGAGAACGAACCGTTGTCCTGCCCTGGTTGGACGAAGATCAACTGGTTGTGTCCCGAATAGACCAAAACAAACTGTCTTTATTTGGGAACTCTCTGCCGAAGAAGTGACAGACTGGACTAACTAAGAGTTCAACAAGTCACATACAGATAAATGTGCATTTGAAAATATTATACGAAAACAAAGCTTTACTGTGTTTGAATCCCGGCTTAACTACGTGTTCATTCATTCGGAAAATTAGCAATGTAATACGAATTAAAATGATTCCTGACACGACTATTTTCAATACAAGAGAGATAAGATATAATTTAGAATTACAATAGTTAAGACTGTTTATTAGAAGAGGCATTTAAAGTACTGGCGTAATCATATTGTTAGCATCTGCGAAAAGAAAAGTAAAACGGTTGCTTGTTTGTTTCATTGAAAAATTTTTGAATGGGGCGCAGATGTTGACTAGATTGTAAAATATAAGATATTATTTTTTATATGATTTATCATATACGATATAAAATAACAGAGGCTGAGTGTAACATTAGTTTGTAATAAACGTCGGGATAAGGCAGAGGCAAGAGCGCTGGACTTCTGCAGTAGAGGTCGATGGTTTGAATTGCTTTCGGGGCGATTTGATCTTTAATTTGAGATCGATCGTTTTCTGGGTAGTCGGTACCTCTTCTGGTACCTTTCACTGTTTGGGAGAAAAAAATCAACACTGCATCTACTCTTACGGCATCGCAGGGCGTTACGCACACAGAACACACATACGCCCAGGGCCATGACAAGTTCGTCAATCTCTTGTGGCTAAATTGGGCGCACCATAAAGAAAGAATAAATTAATAAATAGCATACCTGAACTTTACTACATACAAAAGAAGTGTAACTGATAGTAAATATTGGTATCTTCTTAGATGATAGAAATTTCGGTTGTTCATGGGATAACTAAAGGTTAGGAATAGCAAAAGTATTGTAACTGTAATAAATTATACAGCAGAGGGCAAATTCCGCAATCGGGAAGCTATTAAATATACAATTTAGAGTATATATTTAGAGTGTATATATATGAACATATATCCAAAATGCGAGCTTGCGAAGACGTATATTCCCAGTCGCATTTTCCGATTAAACAACATTTCCCTACTGGAAATATCCTTTGGACGTAACTTGTAGAATAAATGATATTCAAACCGCTTCCTAACTAATAATAATACCTACTATGCAAGTCCTTATACAATTTGTCTTACCTCAAAGTTATATTCTAGCGAACGAAAAGCATGAACCACTACGCCAGACACCATTCATGTTACCATGCAAATAGCGATGTGGTAACTGGAAATAAATGACAACAATTAATAACACGAAAAAGCTTTTTAAATTTCATATAGACTTTTTTGCCCCCAACCGCCGTAAATCATTGAAATTGAACTGAAAAGTGCTCGTTTCATAAATACATCGGCTAAATTGAGAATCGACATGTGTGTAGGAGTGATGTGGGTATTTGCGTTTCAATGGAATGGGTGGGATACTATCGCATAGAAGGCTGGTTACTAGCTGCCTTGTTGCTTGCACTTGTAACAAATGCTTGCTCTCAGTAACGGTTTACTAATCGCAAGTTAAGTTTTGCCGAACACTAACAAGGATTTTAAAAACTTTATTACTAATGGTCTTATACTATATAATACAATATTTGTTAAATGTTCTTGATTTAGACGGTTGTTTGAATAACTGTAGTGACGTGTTGTTGAATCTCTCTAAATCTAACAATTTATATTTTCTTAAATTATTATTGAACCACCGTCGATAACGCCGGACCGCATACCGGAAGAGTGACCCGGGAAAAAAGTTTATGAATTTGAATGGGAAACGCTACCACACTCTCTATATTCCCCTGACATTTCGCCAAGTGATTACCACCTTCTTTTTCTCTTACCAACTGTATGAAACATAGACAGTTCAAAACTCGAGGTGATGTAATAAATGCAGTCCTCGAATTTTTTGATCAAAAATCCATAGAGTTCTACAATACCGGCATACAAAAATTGGTGTCACGTTGGCAAACGGTCATTGAGTGTGATGGTAATCACTTCATATATAATAGTGTATTATTGTTTCTTAATAAATATTTATATGCTTCCATCAGAAGCCGCACGAACTTATTTGGATATGTATATATGGTCAATGGTTACTTTTGGTGGTGAAAGACAGATGTCGCCAATAGTCGTATTGTAGGCGACCAAACAAATATATATACTACTCACGTATCAGTGCTAGTTATTTCTATGCTCATTGAAAATAGGACTATTGACCATATATATAATATATAGTATTTTGTTTTACCTTATTGCGGACGAGTTATAGGGTTACTTAGAAAATTTGTTTAATATACCTGGTATTTTTTTATTAATACATTTTTGAAATCGAATCCGAAAATAAAATCAAATATAACAATATTCATGTGAATAGAGCAGGAAATATAAGTTCCAATTTAGTACGTATAATTTGGCACAATTACCAGCAAAGGCAATTCCTATACAAAGATATTCATTGTAAATAGTTAAGTTATTATCAATACAACAATATACAATAAACATATTAAATATATCAACTTTGTCACTGTTGGATACATATGCATTTCTTCATGAAGGATAAAAGATGTGAATGCGAAAATGTATCTCGATAGCTGACTCTTTTTGAAAGCGATCTTCGGGGAATACGACAAATATAGTCTCTTTCACGTACCTTAGTCGATATTTGGCTTGTCGTTATTGACATCCATTCAAGAATCAGTCAATTGCCTGTGAAATACGAATGTACTTGGAATATACGTATTCTAGTATTGGCAATACTAACATTACTTTTTACTGTTTACATACGTACGGGTATCAGGATTGAAACATGTATTCCGCCAAGACAATACGGCAGCAGTATTTGCTAAGATCCCTTAAATGAAGTTCGATATTGTTAAATGTCCGAGGTCAAAAATGATGTTTTTTTTATTTTATTTTAAATAAAGTGGATCTTGAGTAGGTATGTGGCGTGCCTAAGAGAAAAATGTTTATCATGGGAATCTTAAGAACAATAGTTTATGCGGCATTAGTTAATGAAGAGAAAGAGTAAGCAATTCGTAGTAATTTTACACCACGTTTATTTTTAGTTCATTTTTTTTCTGATTTTCATTTTTCTCACGTGTACGAATCAAATTCTTGAAGGCACATCTTTCTCTTTTCTAAGAACGCCGTAAAGATGTTGGAAATTGTAACTAGACTAAGTCTATCCAACAATACTTGCTACCTTACCTACTATCTAACAATGCTTACTGAGCATTGCTTCTACAGCATTGCTGACTACTTTGGTTCAATAGACGTGGCGGGATAGTAACTGCAACAGTTAGATATACAATTAATACCCATACTATATTTTTCTTAAATGTGATAATTTTTAATTTGACAAAACCGATATCATATGATCCAATGGTGAATAAAGTTTATATTATTATTATTATTAATATTTCGCTTATATCTAAACTTAGTGTTCGATAGATGAATGTACAGTGACTAGCTCAACATTACACTAACCACATTGTGATGTGATGGTCATACACTAGCGATAACCCTTGGACACTCTCGCTGTCACTATACTGATTCGAACGGTTTTAGTCTTCTTAGTCGCCGAACAAGCTGGTTGTTGTCGAGGAGCGAGATTACTTCAACATTTTCGTAGTTTTCCAGCCTCTTGCGGTGTTTGCCTGCAAACTTCTTTATCTGATCTTCAACCAAAGGCGTCTTCATGTCTCGATGAATGTCAACGTTGCGGATGTACCACGGCGGATTGACGATGCTACGAAGTACCCTGATTTGGAATGTGTGAATGACTTTTATGTTTGATTTCTTGGTGCAACCCCAAAGTTGGATGCCGTAAGTCTACACGGGCTTAAGTGTTTGCTACAAGGAAGCAGTTTGTTATGAATTGACAACTCAGAGTGGCGTCCAAGAAGCCAGTGCATTTTCTTGTATTTGAATCAGAGTTGTTCACGTTTTTTATTCACATGTGTCTTCCTACGTAGCTCGGCATCCAAGGTCATGCCCAGATACTTGGCTTCGTTGGTATGCGGGATTATTTGCTGATTGACAATCACTGATAAGTAGTTCTATTTCTTGCCGGAATTGTCGAGAATCTACATCGCCTCATTTAACTTGATGCGCCATTTCTTTGCGCAATTGGTGACATTGTTGGCAGCTATTTGCAGTTTATTTGTGTCTGACTGGATGCTTTTACCAGTAGCGAGAAGAGCAGTAAACGTAGCCGTGACAACTCCTTCGATCTGTGGAATATCATTGGTATACAATAGGTAGAGTACAGGTCGAAGGACACTGCCCTGTGGCACACCAGCGGCTATATTTTTCAGTTTAGAGAGGCACATACTGTAACAATTCTCTTCTACGTCTTATTGATATTTGTAAATTGCCTCACGTTGTGTCGATATTTCTAATGTCCCTTATAATATTGCTATAAATATTGTGAAATTGTATTGCTCTTATAGACGATATCCATCCTTTTTTATTTTATTCGTATTTGTAAAAAGCTATCCTTTTCTATAATGGGGATTGTTGCCATATATTATTTGGTGGCTGTCAGTATTATTCAGTTTCTGTTACGTTCTGTCAATTTCAGTTCATCCTTCTGTGTCACTTGTATTCTCCCAGTTATTCTTGTCTTCTATTACGTACTTATATTCGATTTGCTGGAAATAGTATTACAACAAAAAAAAAACAAGTACAATAAATATGTACTTGATGAAGGAACCGCTGAACAGGGACACATCGTCCTGAGATTATCATCGTACTATTACACCTTAAATCCCAGTGAACTGGCACAGGTCAAGGGTTATATCAGGCACAATAACACAAGATTTAAAGTTCAAGATATGCCTGTGCTTATTCAGCAAGAATACGAGAATGTTTCAGTATAGAATTGGCAAATTGACATTAAACATGCTATGAAAAGTAAGGCAATGAACATTTAGCATATTGGTTCTATTTTACTTATATTTTATCAATTTAGTTAAAGAAGAAATGTGGAAATTGAACGAGATGCAAGATGAACCCCATAAGTTAACATCGGCCTCATCATATTCATGGTCTTTCGATACTACGTAATTTGACAAATTAATTACAGACATAATAACTTCTATAGTAGAAGTCCGTAACTTCCATTCATTTTCATTAGATTAAATAAATATCCACGTATATCCTTGTTTCTAAACTATATAATCTCTTAATGTTTGAGAAGTTTACGTAGTCGAACTTAGGATTACATTGCAGTGTAGTACATACCACACCATGTCACCTCTTGTTTCAGCAACAGTTTCCGATTTAGTTTCAGACAACCTCCTCTTTAAGATCTTTACGAAACAAATCACTTGGATTTACTTTTCAGCCATGCAACGGTGCTAGCTTGTCACTTGTGCTGGTAATAAATTATCGGAGAAAGTGCGAATTTATTACTAGAAGGCGACAAGTTAATTTCTAGTCGAACTTGTTGGTAATAAATCCTTTCAGTGTTGGTTGACTAAATAAACAATTATAATAGCACCTTCCTTTAAATTTAGGGATGAACAATGAACACATAATCTTGAAAGGGAACTTAATACTATTAGAAACATTTTTCATTCCGAATAGAAAGTGCTGGCAATGGACAGTGTGTATTGTACATATATACCTTCAATAAACGTTGTACTCCCAGTTCGAAGCGAAATAAACTGAAGGGCTTTTTTATTTTTGTTTACTATAAGTATTACACCATGAGATAAATTAAATTTATGATATAAGTTGGCTCTGTGTTTTACCACAAAGTTTATAACACGGTTTAGTTAGTAATGTTAACCGGCAGCCGGAGACATCTCATTTCTGTATTATAACCGGAGACTGCCGGTCTCTCAAACTGCAAGGGTGGTTTTGGTACATTGCGTTTATAAACCGCACTCTTTTTACACATTTGGTTAAGGTTCATTTCACAAGCGCTGATTAAAAATGTAGCAACAAATATACTTTAATTTTAGCTACATCCAGGTGCAAACTTGATTTAATACTTAATCCACTAAAACCGTTGAAATGTGCAGTGTGTACAAAGTAATAATGAAAACTAGAGAATCGCTAGAGATTTATTATTTCTATTGAATTAGTTTATTAATATAATGATAAAATAAAGATTCAAGACAGTGAAAACTAATATAACTTTTATCATAAAGAAACCGACCTAAGTATAGTATTGATAGTTTTTTCCCAATTCATTTATGCATACCTTTCTGCTACACTCTAAGCAGATGGGTGTTTTCCATAAGGAAGCAAGTGCATGCAGTTTTTCTTTGCCTTTTGGAAGGACATATGCTACATGTATTCATTACTGCTATATGAAGAACGCGTACAAAATTTCATGTTGTGTACTATATGTCAGTTAATGGGCGCAATATCTATCATCCTGTAGAAAATTACCATGAGCTACCTCCTAGTTCTTCGGCCACATTTACATATACACATTTTTCATCAAAACTGTCTACTCCACCTTTCGTTAAGTTATAGTGTGCTATGATTTCTGGTTTGTTAGTAGCGTTGTCATTTTGGATGCTGTGGTGCATCAAAGATACCTACTGGCAGTACAGATTTGTTTTTTTTTCGGAACATGTGAAACGAGAGTTACATCTTTTGTTAACTCGTAGAGTGTGCTACCTAATGTCCTTGATCTTGATGGTAGAAACTGCTTTGGTATATCACGCATTTTCTTCCTTAGCATCTCAACATATATAAGTGCCTTTCTCTTGATGCAATTCACCAATTCTAAAGGTGAGGACTAGTTGTCTGCGGTAATGTTTCGATTGGTACCATGAATAGGTTTTGATAAGCGTAGGACAGCCTGAGTAGGTTTAGCAAAGTTTTTTCATCGCCTAAGAGTGTATCCCTATCAGAATCTTGCTCATAGTAAATATATGAATTATAAAAATAAGTATTTCGTGCACCCGTCAAGCACATATTTCACGGGTTTTTGGGGAATATACATTTTAAACCGACATCTACTACGAAATCCAACTAATATCTCATCCACGCAAGCGTAACACCCAATGGACACTATTTTTTGACAATTTCTTATGCAGATGTTGAAAACTTCTAGGATAGGTGCGGCAGGACATACTCGCGTTCTTTCATACCTGTTTGCAGGATTGTCAAATCTGAGAGAAGAATTATAGCAAACCCTGAAAAATATCTCGATCCATCCCATCTGTAGCGAAAAGTGGCTATATGTTTTCGTGGTTCGATTTAAAAATAGCCGTCAAATGTAAACACCTTATAAACGTTTTCAACTCAAGGTTTCAAATCTGACTTATCCGCTTTTCTCGCATTTTGTCTAATTTGATGTTGGTCCACTGAAGCGTTAGTTGGAGCATATCTTCGGTAAACAAAAAATTCCATATATCTTCAGGACTAGCTTTTCTTGCTGATTTAGGAGAACTTTTAAGCCCTGGCACTTGCACCACAACATTGTGACTGAAGGTTCGCACAGCTTTTGGTGTAGCGCAAGTAGCTGCTCATTTGAATTTATGTTTACCATAATAATAGTGCGAGTTTTGTTCTCTTAGTTTTCTTCATCCACTTCAATCGTTGAAGGTTCCTCAGATTCAGTTTCGTCACATTTAGATTCTTCACTTTTTTCACTTTCCGCATAGAATTCCTCATCGCAACTGTCTACATCACTTTCTACATCGTTATACCATTCAAGTAATACTTCCTTAATGTCCTCATCATCATGCCTAACTGTTTTTGAATTCATTGCGAACTATGTCTGACGCCAACCCCTTAGGTGTTACGCTAATGTTACACTAACAGAGACGTACGGTCACTCAAGCTCAAGAGCAAAGGAAATGCAAACGATGACGTAAGCACACAATATGCCTAATAATGTATTTACTGAAAGGTAGAGATTCACGCCAGGCGGAAACGGAAAATAATCAAATTTAGAAAAGAATAAGCGGAGCGGCCTCACAGACCGCATGTCTCCTGTTACGGATTAGTG
Source organism: Osmoderma eremita (assembly GCA_031763485.1). Classification (NCBI taxonomy): domain Eukaryota; kingdom Metazoa; phylum Arthropoda; class Insecta; order Coleoptera; family Scarabaeidae; genus Osmoderma; species Osmoderma eremita. The sequence continues at coordinate 197,652 of JARFOC010000364.1, read as the reverse complement.
AAGGCAACGTCACACATTTCGTGCTCGCCGAATCCCGAATATTTAGGCGAACACACCGTATCCGCCGAATACGGAACATTTTCCATGAGTTGTCGGTTAAATTTGCAAAAACAAAAGAGATGAATATTTGATTTGTGTAATGGTTCATACAATCGTTGTAATCCGGGAAAAAATATTGTTTGCATACTACGCTTCCACGCGAAAACTTTGCTGTTTGGCGATCTGAAAGTTGCTGATCTTTTTTAAATTATTAAATATATAATTGAAATGTATTCGCGGGCTGTGCAAAATTAGTTTGGGGACTAATGCTGACAGTTTGAGACCAGTGCTTTAAGATATGCTTTCATTGTTATTACCTACTTATTTTCAGATAATTTGAAAAAAATATGCATGCAGTTTGATAAATTACTTTTTTGTGAAAGAATTGCAAGGACTGTGGGCTGATATCACTGATACGCAGTATCGGGGAATCCACACCACACAAATTGATTTAATAAAATTCGGGACATATGTTTCAAGAGCACGTCGGCTCTCATTGTCAACCACTCCCGAGAATTGGTTGACAATGAGAGCCCCCTCTTAATTTTGTTTTTCTTTTGAATTGTTCTAATTTTCAATAATCATATATTTTTAATTCCTTTTTAATTTTTTTTTAAACTCTAGCAGAGCTTATTTCCCCTTTAACAATTGTATCTGCAACAATTAAAGATTTAAAAACTAAATTTAAAACGTATTTGCATACATATTTGTCTATTTTTTTATGATTATCTGTTTTTGTATTTAAAATTATTCTAAAAAATCTTTGCCTTAAACGCACTAAAAAGGGTGAAACAAGTTATTTTCTTGACGTTTTATAAAGCTTATTTTTATTTTCTTAGTGCGGGGAAACAATAGAGTTCATCACTATAAAAGCGCTTGCAGTAATAATTACATCATTATCAGTAGTATTGTCCATCGTTACGAATCACAATTAAGGTATTTTTTATTAAATTAATGGGGCTATAAAATTTTCCACGAAAATTTCGTCTTTTCCGTCCCGAACTCAGCCTGGGAAAAAGTCACAGTGTGTTCGGGAATTCGCAAATATTTTGCCGCATAGTCCGTCAAATCAAAGAACACTGGGGATTGGCCAAATATGTCGCGCTGGGTGTCGAAGGTACGATATTTGCCAAATAGGTGCCGATCGTGATTCGCTGCCTCAATGTCTATCACGAACTGAACACCAACAATTTCTCCTTATGTTGTTTTACAATGCTTTGTTAAAAAGGGGTTCTCGAGAATTTTCAATGCATTGTGCTAGGGAATACTTTCACCTAGCGTTTTCTTGTTTTATAGCGTGTCTAAAATAACTTTTAGTAAGAAAATTTTAACATTTTAGAATTTTACAAATGAGCCAGTAATTATAATTATAATTTGATGTGACATTTTGTTTACAGTTACCAAATATTATTTATTATTTCATGAAGTGTTCCCAATTAAGTTGTAATACCACTTCATATCTTACTCTAACTATATCTTCAATCGCACGGTATAATAAGTAAGGGATTGAAGCGGAATGTTGGTTAAAGCGTATAACTGGATCATGGATGGATTATCAGAATATAAGATAAAAATATGACAAGTCCTTCCTTTACAGCTCCATAAATATTTCCTTTTATGATCGCAACCATTACAAAATGACGTTCTTTATACTGTACTCCAGAATTAGGTATTCTTAATTTCTGTACCCTATGCGACGTAGATTTGATATCAGCTCGTGCTGCAGGAAGAACGCTAATCTGATATCCTGTATCTAGTTCCAACATTATTATTACATTGGTAACATTGGAAAGGCGGTGTAAAGCTCTTGCACAATAAGATAAGATCCGCAGTTAGACTTTTCTGCACCCCAACGGTCTCCCTCTAGCTTCTAACTGTGTTAATTTCCGTTCGGAAGGGTGGCTCATCGTGATACCAGATATTCAATTATATATGCATATCAAAGCCATTAAGATATCCAAACTCACAGGTCACATTAGAAAATTGCATTCTTTACGCATAACAAAACTTCTGATTTTTTGTCGAATTTTTATGGCATAGATACAACTTAAAAGCGCAACGTCCTCGGTACAGCAATACCTGCTTAATATGAACTTTATTTTATACTATATTGAGTTATTGAAGACCGTACGGGTATGTGGAATTACAGGATTTGTATTAAAAGTAGGAGCGAGACCAGTGTTATCAAGTATATCAGTATTATCAAGAAATTGATATCACTAAAAGCAGAAAAAGAAGAAGTAGGAAAGAAGATTCGAGTCCAAATTTCGATTGATGGAATATCAGGAAGGTATTAGAAGTATAAGGCGATTTGAGGAAGTAATCCTTTAATGGCTGTTTATTCTGACAAATAAAAAAGAAATAAATTACAACTTATGAAATTTCCAGTCAAATATTTTTTTCATACATCAGTTGCTCTCTTTCTTATGAGGCGAGCAATATGCAAGGTACCTATATTATGATAAACTTAAATTACTACAATTTCCTTACTCCGAATTCTTCACCCCTTGAGAAATTTAAAATTTTATGCTCCCATTAAGGATATTATTGGAACGTTATACGTCCCAAAAGTTTTCACAAGGTTTTGTATAGAATGTCGGTAAAGTCAGATCCAGTGTGGTTATCTTTGGCATTTGGTTTTCACTTATTATTTATTTAGTCACGTCAGAAACATCATAGAGAATTTCAATATAAATATCTATGACAAAACAAGTAAAATACGAAAACGATATGTAACTATTACAAAGTGTATAACAAATATGAAGGTTTTGCGTTTTTTATCCAAAGGCGAGCAACGTTAATCGCATGGTCTTGCTGCCTTGAAATCGGGCATGGTGGATTGGGCGGAAAATGTAATAATTTTGGATTCTTCTATTTATGTCAAGTTGACACAAGTCGAGCAATTTCTGAATTACAATTAACTGACACTTGATAATTTTAATTATAATGCCTTAATCAAAAATTGTAACCTATCGAGAAACCTGTTTGAAAATATAATTTAGCAATGTTACTATAGCAATAATACGAGCACATATTTTAAAAAGTGAATAAATTTACTAAATACCTTATCAAACATAACCTGTGGATGTATGTAAGATGTGTACCATCCACTTTTGTCTTCTGCACCCTCGTCACTCGTTCTACTCCTTCCAAATCTTCCTCCACTTCACTTTTCACACCTTCTTTTGCACTCGTTTTCTTAATTTCATCCACAGACTTAACTTTTCTGACTTTTTAGACTTTTCAATTTGTTTTTTTTTCATTTCACCCGTTGCTCCCGTTACCGTCATCATTACCGTCATCATTACCACGGCAATCTATTATTATGCACTGTGTATCAATGTAACCGCATTGTCGAACGGTTTAGAAACTATACTGCCGCACGCGGCCTTCTTGAAACTCTATGGTGGCAACTTGAGGTCGGTGAATTCCACTGGTGACTCGTCTGGTGGACCGGCGATGTGGTGTGTGAGACTTCTTCAAAACCCTTCTGTTGTGTAGTGTTGTGTGATGTCTAATTGTTTGTGTTAATTTAGAAGTTATAGAAAAAATAAAGTATTTTTTGATTTAGTAACATTTTATGTCCGTCAATTGTCGCTGGCTGGACTGATATTACCTTTACTCTAATATTAAATTCAAATTTCAATCCGTCCTGTGCGTATACAATTAACCCTGACGATAAATATGAATAAACATGATAAACAATTTCTTTTTATATGTGGGGTTGTTTGTGGGACGGCACAATTACATGGATTAGAATCTATCGAGTATCCCCATTTCCTGAGGGTCCCTTTTGCTCTTACGGTGCCTGTTTGAAGCCTGTTTAATGCCTTCCAAGTTTCCCAATTTTTGTCGTAACCGGGCGCCAGGAATTCTGTCGGCTCCATCCAGTGTTGGTTTCCTGAGCTTATTCAGAGGTCTTTCCTTGTTTTCGGTATTCCATAATCTTCAGTTGTGCCAAGGAAACTTTTCCTAGATTTTCCTGGAAGTTTTGGTTAGCTGTTTGGAGGCTGTAAAGAGGGTGTCGTCTAGATTCCTATGATTAGGTTCTTTCCTGGTATGCTGATGATTCTCTCTGACTGACAGGAGGAGGTGTACTTTGTTTAGAGCGGCAGGTTTCGGACAGCCAGTAATAATCCTGATTGTTTCGCGCAGGGTGACATCAACTTGATCTGATCTGTACCAGACCTTTGGGTTAGCTCTCCAATTGGAACTTACTACGAATAATATTGCTTCTTCCATTTGTTTTCAGTTTCGTATTGAGCCAGTGCCGCTTGTATGTCAAGGTTATGTGTAGTATGACAGCTAGGGATCTGAGGTTAAGACTTCTCTCCAGCGATATTTATTTTCCTAGTTTCCTCCTTGTTCCGAAGAAAAAAAGCACATACTTCTGCTTTTGTTGGATTTGGCATCAGCTGGTTACTTCTATACTAAAGGTTAAAGCGTGTTAAAGCGTTTCCAATGAATTTGTTTTTGATTCCTCCTATTTGCTGTAAATGCACATTAAAATAGTAATTGCCTTATATTTTCTCTTCTGACTACAAGTTATGCTAAAACAAAATATCTTTCATGCAATTTCGCCCGATATAAGCATTTTATCAGCTGTTTACAAGTAAGAGAATATTTTATCGTAAATAAATCGGAAGTGTTTTTTTTTTACTCACAAAGTATACAACGAAATTCCTAACACCCGACGGATTTGCGAATAGCTGCGCCACCTACTTAAGATTCAAATAGAAGCAATCTAGCCTTTTGGCAAGGTATGTACGGTTTACACGATAGCAGCTATTTATAGCTTAATTTCCTATTCCGTGTGCGGAAAATAGAAAACAACGTTCAGTGCAGATACTAGATTTCCGCGCTGAAAGAATCTGTAATATAGAATCGATCACTATGTGGTACTTCGAATTTACTTACGGTGTACTTTGTTACATTTGTATAGAAAATAAATCTTTACTTAGCTACATCTTAAATATGCTTAAAAATATTAAAATAAGAAAAAAAAACACGAAGTGGATCCACACAATGTGACTATAGGAAACTTTCAAACGATTCGAAATAATTACTACTTTTGCCAAAATATTTTTAGAAGTCTTTGCTTTCAAGACACAAAGTATTACACAACAATCATTTCTGGATTTGCCGTTATTTAACCCTTTTACTACCATCGGTACTTACCACCAAATCTAGGCATGTTCAAATACCAATAGTAGAAATAATAGATATATGAAAAAAAATTAGAAAAAAAATGGAAACTACTTCATTATTATAATTTATTATGAAAGAGCAAGTTGTTACTATTTGTATTTTTATAGTTTTTATATGTGGTACTCATAAGTACCTCTGGTGTTTCAAGAGAGCTAAATTTGTAAAAGGAAGTTCAAGTAAATAAATACTACTACATCATTTATTATTACGGGTACTTTACAAACTTAAAATTTATGATAAGAAGTAAAACAATCTTTTTCTTTATTTACACTCCGCTGCTGGGACATTTTGAATAATCAACACTCTATATCACAATACGCGGTACAATAAAACTGACATTTGTAGGCGCAACGGGAGAAAAAAATTTTGAAAGTATATGTAGATGGTAGTACACTAAAGACAGTAAAGTACCATTGAAAGATGGCGCACTAAATTCTATTATACGAAATTTCAATACATGGTACTTGTAAGTACCGTTGAGAGTGTTGATGACCTTCTTTCTTAAATGAGTATGGTAGTTAAACGGATAAGTTGAATCCGGTTACTGATTCATCCCTAATAAAAATTATGTCATTACTTCCCAGTAAGCGCACTTCTGGTGACGATCAGGTACCCTGTGTGTTTGTCAAAAATGCTCGGGTGACCCAAGCGACTCCCTTAATGAAAATGATTAACCTCTCGATAACAACCGCTGTCTTTCCGACCCGCTGGAAGCATGCGCGAATTGTTGCTGTATTCAAAAAGGTAGATAAGCGTCCAGTGTCCAATTATCGAACAATCGAAATTCTTGCCAGCTTTTCAAATGTTTTTGAGCATCATATATACGACTGTATTTTTAATAACGTTCACTGCTACATTTCACCTTATTAACATGGTTTCTTTGTAGAACGTTCTACAATTACCACCCTAATCAGTTTTCTACAGTATGTATGTCAGACTGTCGATGACCATGGACAGGTTGATACAGTTTGCACCGACTTCTCCCGGGCGTTTGATAGAGTAGACCACAAAATATTGCTGAATAAATTATATTCCTTTGGCTTCGATACCTGGCTTCTGCAACTCATGTCATCATATTTGTCAGATCGGGTAAACACGTGTTTTATAATGGCTTTAAGTCTAGTGGGTTTTTCTACACTTCTGGTATTCCCAGTGATCAAATCTAGGACCTTTACTGTTCACATTGTTTATAAATGATTTATTAATCTGTTTTCCATGCCGTGCCCTGGGTTATGTTGATGATCTTAAAGTATTCACCAGTATTGACCACAACCACGATGTTTCGCTGTTGCAAAGAAGTCTTCAAGTTATTGCGGGGTGGTCTAGTTTGAATAATTTATCGTTAAATGTTAATAAGTGTTTTGTTATGTCCTTTACTCGTAAAAGCAGATCCTTTCCACCTAAAGATCTGGACCTTAGGTTTGATACTAATCTGTCGTTCAATCTTCACGTGTAAAACATTTATAACTCTACTTCTTGGACACTCGGGTTTATTATTCTATCTTGTAAAGCTTTTAACAACCCGGATGTCATTAAAATATTATATTTTGCTTATGTAGTAAGTAGGTTGGAATACTCATCCGCTGTGTGGTATCCCTTTTACAACACACAAAGTCTCAAGTTTAAAGGGTTCAGCGTCGTATTTTCAAATATCTGACCTACAAAATCACCAGGAGTTATCTTTATTCGACAGTTGAGTATAATGTGCTATTGGAGACGCATAATTTGCCATCACTGCAACAACGTAGATCCATACATAGCGCAAGGTTCTTGTATAAAGACATATTATCAAAGGTACATTTCCATGTGCCGAGGTTATTCTTATGTGCTGTACTCACCTTCGCATTTGATACTCGCCAAACGAACTTATTACTAAGTTAGTTCATATGGTGCAGAACGCGAACGAAATCTGCAACCGTTTTGGAATTATATTATGCTTTTTTATAATATGAATGAAGTTTATGATGTTACCGTATGTAAAGAATTTTTTGGTAATTAGCTGGAATAAAGAGAAAAGTGGTGGTAATAAATTAATTTAAAATCAGGGGATAGTACTGTGTTGGTGGAATGATTCAGCGTTGATAAAAATTTCAAACTTTGCAATATCTGTGAGCAAAGTAGAATAAAGAAAAATACACGGGCTAATCAATGCGGAAGCTCTATTTTATGCAAATGTGATTACATTTTTGGACGATTTTTCGAAGCGCATGTCATTTATTATATCTAGTTTTTTTAATATAGGGGTTGTTAATGCAGATACAGTTGATTGTAATTGTAATAAGCTCGTTTCAGTTATTAATTCTTTGTATGTGTAAAACATTGCATTGCTCTAATTTAAAACCCAATAACGGAAAGCCTGTTCACATGGAACACGCATGTACACTACATACATACATATGTATGTACATGTAGGTAATATAGTAGTAGCTGAAATTTTGCCTTACCAGAGAGCTTTTTAGGCTACCATTCACATTTACATGTTTTATGCTTCAACCGTCGATACACGAAAAACGTCTTAGATAGAGAACTTTTACGGGTAACTTGGGCGAATAAAAAACCCAGCTTGATATTATGTCGAACAAATAAAAAATACTAAACGGTGGATCAATGGAAAAATGATTCGCTATTTCTGCCACATGAACGGGAAAAGGGGAATTCTCAGGGTCAAGCTGTTACGATACGCCGACCATGTCGCCAGCAGGGTCGTCGCAAACGTCATCAAGTCGCACTGGTGTGACTAAGATTCAGACAAAACACGGACATAGAGTAATTCTATCAGGAAAAATAACACATTGCACCAATTCGGGCCGATAGAAGAAGCAATATAGATGTAAATGTATGCTTTGAAAGAACCGGAAAAAAAACAACCTACGTCACCTACCTTCACTATGCATTTCTGTTGTTGGTATGGAATTGCTCCAGTGGGCGTGTCAACTTCAGTCGACACAGTATTTATTTAGAAAAAGTTATAGTTTAGGGGGTAAACAGTTACAACAGTTAACATGTTCAGAAAATTTGAAACTTTTTCACAGTTACCTTACACTCTGGATCCACATTGATAATATCAAATATGGCCAAGAGACTAACTTAATCATTTGCTTTATCGCACTACTGCAAATATAATGCTGTTATAATTAAACACCCTGATTTGAATTCAAGAATGAATTATTCAAAGTGAACGTGACTTTAACTTCACATCGCAACTAAGGTAGAATCCGTGCATTATCTCATGAGATCGACGCAGTGACCAGTTTTCGTCTTAGATAAAGAGGTAAATATGGTAAGAGAATGACAGATATACAATCGGACCGTTCTAAATATTTCAGTGACCAACAGCTGATCTATTATAGGTAGTTCAATACTTATTCGTAATTACGCCAGTTGTCTTTTGTCATTCATTTTGTTTGGGTCTTCTTACGTGTGATTTGTAATGCGTGCTATTTTTCTGTCATTTTCATTCTGTTATTAAGAGTTTTTTTTTCAAAACTAATTAGATGAATTTCTTTTACCTGAAGGTAAGCTAGCAATATACAGTAATATAATTTATGATGAACTAATACAAATTATATGTTAGAATGTTAGAGCCATCGATATCCAGCGAAATTACTTGTTTGGTGTCATAGCCAACAAGTAGAAAGAGGAAGTATTTATCACAAGATGCACGAGAAATAGTTTTCAGCGTGTACAATTATTTAAATATACCATCATACAACGGGTAACAGATTTTACATGTCCTGCTGTGAAAATAGAAGCATAATATTTCGGTACTGTTTAGGTAATCTTTTGGAAAACGTTTCTGAGACAACAAATGTTGCCAGGAGCACTATCGCCCGAATTATTGCTGAAGGTTGAAAAATTGAAGTTGGTGAAGCAACCACATTTAAATATAGACGATTACATATTCAAAAGCCATTCCCAAAGTCTGAATTGTGCTAAACAAATTATGCGAAGAACTATAATTTTTCGATATTAAAAAAGCCCACTGTTGATGCAATTTATAATGAAATCAATGATGAAGGAATCAATTTTACTGGGAAGATTTCATCATTTCGGAAATTATTAAAGGGGATGGGTTTTAGGTTAGTATATTAGTCTTATAATGGTATCTGGTTTTGTTTTATTCAGATGGTGAAAAACTACTAATAACCGTCCTATTCTATTGGAACAACAAAGAATTCGAGAGCTAAAGTGTGCTACATAAAAGCAATAACAAAGTTTTCTGATCCCATGGTTGTTTTGAGTTCTCATCCGACAATGAGGCCCTCTGAATCTTTTAGATATTTATGTGCTGTTTATTGTGACCTGATTTATTTTTTCAATAAACTATATTTAACATTTTTCATATGAATTCATTTAAAAAAATTATTAATGTTTGGTTTATTATATTACAATAATACATAACTTCCATTTGGAGTATTGGGGTAGTTCAGTGTTCAGTTTGTTTTTCTTATTAATTACATGAAATGTCAATGAATAATACATAATACATATACCTACGTATATTTGTAATAATACCATTGCAGAATCGATAAAAAGGAAATTACATACAAGCACGAGTTTTACAATAGCCAGTATATAAAATAATAATAAAAAGATCAAATATTGTATATTTTATATTGAAATAAAGATAAAGAGTATATAAGACAGGAGTTAAAATTTAAAAGCGTAACTGACAAAAACGGAGATAAACAAACAAAAGTTTAAAAAGACGTATGTGAACTTCACAGATCAGGCATAAAAAGAATAAGGACAAAAGGAAAGAATCTTGATTCAAAGGTTGTTAGATGCAGTTGAATATGCAATCTTTAAATTAGTATTAACTATAGTTAAATAATATTTTTAAAATAAACTGCAACCACTACGTATACGTTTACTGTCAAGATTAGGTGTGATTTTGAATATGCCGCAACAGTCGATATTTGTGCAACTATCTGTAGCATATGACGTTACACAGTTCGTGCATATCGGTCTCATGAGGTAATGCACGGAGTTAGGTAGCCTAACGTCCTCTACCCATTACCTGCGTTGCAGGGCGTCTACTGTAACGACGTTAGGAACTAATGGTAGACACAGGAAAACAATTGATTTATTCAGAAAAAAATATTTATATGTCATTTCTTACCAACTTTCTTACTCGACGGGTGAACGATCTTGGGAATACACCATCGCCCTAGGTTCGCGCCTAGGCACTTATTGGAATTTGCAGATGGCTATGAATCTGTTCATTCTCGACAAACCAGGGAGTCTTTGCAATCAGCCGCAGGGTTCTGTTCTGAACGTTACAGAAAGAACAAATATTGGAATGGCCGGCAATACTCTATCAACTCATGTTGAAAGAGAGTTCAAAAACCAAAGAAAAACTACCTTTTAGTATCAGTACTACCGTAGTGTACCTTCATCTCTTCTGGCATATGACGCGGTGTAAAGAAAAGGTATTGTTCTTGAATATCTTAGCTATTTCTTGTACTGTTCTAGCTACATTGTTGAACAACATGCAACTGATAAGAATTCAGTATAAGAATAGTAAAAAGGAAATTAGGTGAACACCATGATGCCGTAATTCCAGTAAACATGTTTATGTCGCTTAGGTGCTTACCGGTGTGGAAGATAACGTCCTTCCAATTGTGTTTAGAAAATGTATTTGTTACACCCTCCAACCACCATTATGGAAATAATATAAATACAGATCTAAATCCTGAATCCTGAGTGGTTATTAAGATAACCATTTATTGTATTTATAGCACTTCGAGATGCTCCAGTAGTACTAAATATGATAGCAACTTTATTGCTATGCGTTTGGAATATTTTTGGAATATGTACTCGTAAGTCGACAATTATTTATTCGTATGTGCAGCGATGTTAGCAGTTCTCATTTAGTTTTTAGGTGTGGGTTTTTGTTCTAGTATGCGCATTCGGACGCGCGGATATGAACGTGGATATTCTCTTTCCGTTTCTGGTCCTGATCATGTTTTCATGTGAGCTTATTTCCTTTCTTAGTTTTATTCAAAATTTCAGCAATCAAGGGACCACATAATTCCATAACATATAACAGAATTCCGCCTAAGAGAGATTGCGATTGTATCACACACAAATTCGATGCTTATCTCGCCTTGGATCCAGGATACCAAACCGGACACTCTAACTTAGCCAACAAGACTTGAAGAAGCATACAATTCATTGAAATATTTTTACGCACTGTTAACATACATGTTGCCGATTTATATTTCCACATTTAATGTAATTTTATGCTCCATTTGAAGTTTATTTTTCTAAAAGTTTCTGGAAGTGAGCTATATTAAAGACCATTCGTAATTCACCCTTGAGGCCTCATTGATCACACAGGCAACGAAAGTTTATTACGTCATAGTATTTGTATATTTGTATTATGAATAGAAATAGTCGCACTATTACATATTTTTTTCGATACGCCACGTATCGTTAAAGTAATCGAGAATAGCTTTTAAACCAATTAATCGTATAACAAATAGTATGTGTTTTGTTAAATATTGCGTTTCGTTGATAACTACGTAATCTATGTTTGTTTGTATTAGCAAAGATGTGTTGAAGTGAAATTGCCCTTTAATCCAATGTGATTGAATATCTTCTGGCGCATATCTGTACTTAAACTTTTCAGGAACGGAGATTTATGTAATCCCTTGCAGGCGCAAACTTTACGCCATCAAGGATTTCAACCGAATATGGACTATTACTTCGTCGTTACACCAATCAAAGATTCACAGAAAGATGTACCGTTTCTGTTCTTCTTCAGTTTCTTTATCTTTCCCTTCAAATACTCTTATTAGTGTTTTGGCATCCTTTTAGCAACAATGTTAATAAGCGAAAGGAATAATCGATTAAATATGGCAAGTAGCAATTTTGAATCATACTATGCATAAATACACTGCTGACAATTATCTAAGGAAGATACGCATTTAGGATTTTTGAGGCAGTCTCGACCAAATAAATTTTCAACGTATTCTGTGATTCAATTGGCCATTATAAAAATCGGCTGGTTTCAGGCCAGATATCATTATTATTATTTATGTTGAATTATTTACTTGTTGAGTGTTACTTAAATTGCTGCGGCAACTTGCTTTGCATACATTTGGTGTTATTCAGTTAGTATTCACGTTTGACACAAGTCACAAGATTATTGAGTCCAATACTAACGCGTTAGTTTACAAAAGTAGAATATTGACTAGGAACGTGAAATGCTACGAGCTATTGGAATGTTACTGAATTTTGCGAAATCACGCGGTACACAAGCTTCTGTATTGACTCGAAAGAGCAGGTGCACGTACTGTACACTGACTTCGCTAAGGCAGTTGATACTATCGATCATGGTATTTTCACATCAAAAGTCAGCTCACTCGGTCAATCACCGATTTGATTGCTTCCTACCTTGACAATCGTTCATGCTATGTCTGTTATAATGGTTTTGAGACAGATGTATACACCGCCTCTTCTGGAGTACTACAAGGGTCCAATTTAGGACCCTTTCCGTTCAACGTGTGCATAAACGATTTGTTATTCAAGTTGGAGTGTCATGTGCTGGCATATACGGACGATCTAAAGATCTTTACGAAGGTGAAATCGTTTGATGATTGCATGGCTCTGCAGAGAGATGTACAGGTTATCAGCAGATGGTGTAATGATAATATGATCAAGGCCAGTGTGCACAAATATGCGGTAGTAACATACGCTACAATAAGCAATGCCTTGATTTTCCAATACGCGTTGGATAATTTTGTTATCCCTCGTCAGACGGAAATCAAGGATTTCGGTGTATTATTTGATCATGGTTTACAGTTTTCCAACTACATATCTGCCATTTCTAGATCAACGTCGCAATCACTAAATTTTATAATAAGATCTTGCAAAGGATTTTCAAATTTGAACGTCATGAAAGTACTGTATTGGGCCTTGGTGTGTCCTAAACTAGAGTATGCGTCGGTTGTTTGGTTTCCCGTTTATGTTTATCAAGAAATACAACTGGAAAAACTTCAGAAAAGGTTTTTGAGATTCTTAAGCTCAAAGCTCAAGGCACCAAGGAACGGATTACAACATTTTACTATGCGAGCATAACTTCTCCTCTCTTTCCAGCCGAAGGAATGTATCAAGTGAGGTTGATGGACAATAAAATTGAAGCGCCACAATTACTGTGCCTTGTTGGCATCAATATACCGAAATATGACACTAGATCCACCGACAGCTCCTACATACCAAGGGCTAGAACGAATGCATTGGCTAAATCTCCTATATATGTGCAGGTATGCTAATAAACTCTTTCCCGGTCCTTTCCATATTTCTTCCTCGTCAGCTCATACAAACAGCTTTTGATTTTAAAACTACCACCTTACTAGGCTAGTATTGTACTATATATATTTATCTTAATTTTGTCAGCATCTGCACTGAATATATTTCTGCTTTTTTTGAATGTATACTTTTATTGTCCTGTAAATGGTTTCTGTTGGGCAATAAAGATTATTATTATTACAGGCTGGTTGCACACAGAATCAAGTTGCAACTGAATTGCTCACTGCAAAGAGCGCCATTTGTAGACTATGGGCACGTTACCGGGAAACACATGATGTGGCCGAAAAACACACAGATCCTACACGCATCACAACACTCGCCCATTATCGGAAGATTATTATGCAGGCTCGGCGTCATATAGAAATTACTGCGCGAGAGCTCGTTTCCCATCTCCAGAATTTAGACGGAGTAGGAGTTTCAGACCAAACTGTCAGGAACCGTCTACATGAAGCAGGTCTGCGTAGTCGTTGTCCAATTGCAGTTCCTGCATTACGTAGGGGCAATCGCGGACTTCGTTTAGGATGGGCAGAATCAGACACTTTCAGGAGGTCCATAATTTTAGAGGAGGCTCTGTAATGGTTTGGTCCGGAATAATTCTCCACCATAAATCAGAGCTTGTTTGCGTAGATGGAACAATGACTCAGCACCGATACATTGGGCGAGTTCTACAACCTACTGCCCAACCATTTGCACATATCGCCGGGCCAGATTTACGATATATGAACAACAATGCACGTCCACATACCGATGAGAGATTGACAAACTGGCTAACCGATGAACAGATCCATGTCCTTCCATGGCCTCCTCAATCAGCAGACCCGATAGAGCATGCGTGGGAGATGCGCCAAAGAAGGCTAACATTTATGACGAATCCTCGTCCTGAATTTGAAAATCTCAGAGGGCAATGGAATGGAAATTACAAGATGTCATCGATCGATGCATTTTAAGCATGCCCAGAAGATGTCAGGTCAGGCAAAACCTTAAAAGTTGGAAAGAAACTCTACTCGTGACTAATATTGTTATAAAATTACATGGTCAATAAAATTACTAAATACCTAATTTCTGTTTAGATCTTTATTTTTTACGCTTCTCTGGTGGCCCATGTCAAGTTTCAAACAGAATTAACAGTAGAGTAGGCCAACACGTCACGGACACTCGAAAATACTATATGTTCCTGAGACCATTTTGAGCTCTGTATTCTAAGTTTGTATAATTGATTTGAAATAATGATGTAACGTGTATCATAAATGCGCATGTTCAATATTGCATAACAGTATTCTTGAATAGTGTCCGTGCAGGATGAACCCAGCTATTTTTCGTCGACATTTATTAGCTTCTCCAGGGCAGAACGAAATTTACCCCGCCTATTCACTAACCTAGTATTTTCTATTATACAGAGGTGCTTCATCTAATATAAAAGGCAAAATAACTTTCAAAACACTACTTAGCGAGCGATAAGGATACCTTGCAGTCCATATATGCTTACTTTGCTTTCGAGATGTTACTTTGGGCACGCTTAAAATCTATCACTACAATAAGCCGAACGTTGAACGTGTGAGAATACGACTTGCAAATGTAAAATATGTGTATTTCAAATAATATGAGTATTTACTGAATCACGTAAATGTAATTTCTAATGATGTAATTCAACTCTCGTATGCTTATCAAGGAAATAATGTTTACGATCTGTTCTTCCCGTCATTTATAACCGGTTTACGGTTTATTTACGGTTGAACGGGCTGAATATCTACATGTAAAGAGCTCCATGTTTGTTTCTAGAAATACAATTTTGTTTATCGAAGGGAACGACCATTACGGTACGCATAAATTCTATTGCGATTAACATTTGCATTTCCCCCGTTAAAGCTCGTGTAGCTTTTATTCACGAGTGTGTGCCATATTGGTACAGTGGCGCAGTAATTGCGGATACAGTGGCTGTACGCAACATAAAACACCTGGCAACAGTAATTGCAGTTTGATTGTTAAAAAATAGTTTTGTCCAATTGCGCCGCAATTGTTACGAATGCATTAATATTCCTAAACAATTGCGTACACAGTCTATATAAATTTGAAGTAGTTGTTGAAGTCATTTTGAACAAATTTTACCCTCAACTGTTACCGTTGGGTGTCGGAACATCGCGTGGTTACCATTTCACAGAGTTTTAAAATAATAATAGAACATTTTTCTTCTTGATTCAGATAATTATTATACGAGAGGTGTTCAACAAATAGCACAAAAGGGCATTTCTATTACAAGAAGCGTTTGTTTTTTGGCCCATTATATCATGACACCAGTAAAGCGATTTACTGATATTGTTGTGAACAGGTTTACCAAAATGCCATGTTATCTGACACAGCATAAATTAGAATACTATGCTGTACATGTACAATTGATAGTGTGATGAGTGTGTTCAGGGGGCAAACTATAAACAAGTTAATGATTTGGACGATAAAGCCAATGAACATAGTGATCATAAATAGAATATAGATCTTTATGAACATTCAGTGGTGAAATGTCAGGATTGTTTCGAACAGCAACCTAAATTACAGCGTATTACAATCTATTTTCTTTATGTGGTCTTTACTTTAGTTGCCAGAAATTTTGTTAGATATTCATTTTTTGCTGCTGGAATTAGATATTGTTCTTTATGGATATAATTAGCAAAACTGAAAGCCGGTAATTAGGAAATTGGTATTTAGGTTACAATATTTTCTTCTAAATATTCATTCTTCTTCTTCTCTTGTCCTCTTACCCCCTTAGGGTGTCGGATTGGATGTCCAATTTTTCCTTCACGATTAAATCTTCGTGAGCCTTTTCATCTCTATCATTGATTTGCCTCTAGTCGTTCCCATTTCTTCAATCTTTTGCATCCACTTTTTCATAGGTCTTCCCCTTTTTCTTCCCTGCTATGCTCCTGATTCCGATATCTTTCTTAATAATGTGTCTTTTTCCTTTCTTATTAAATGACCGAATTATCGTAGCTGTTTCCGTAGCTGTAATTTTGGTGAAAGAAAAATATTTACTACTTTATCATGGGTTTCTATTAGGGCTAACACTTTTATATCTAACTTGTAAATATATCTCATTACTGGCAATTGTCTATAAGAATTTGAAGAAACGTATAATTAAAATTTTTTATGCAATAGCTGTTAGGAAAAGATCTTTCTATTATAGATGCGTAACTGTTAACTTGTGTATTGAATTATGTATTGACCACTTAACGGTACTTGGTGTTATTCCGTATCCGACCTAAAAAACCTCGCAATAAAATACATCTGCGAC
>JARFOC010000364.1:131496-155081 GCA_031763485.1 Osmoderma eremita | reverse complement strand
AGAACTGCGCGACCTGAGACAAGTATAAAATAGAGTACTCATGGTAGCCAAATTATTGATTTATTTATTATTGTAAGAGTACCGTTACAAAGTTCAGTAATCAATATCGTAGAAAATGAGCGGTGCTCACGTTAACATCGGAATAAAATCAACGCAAAACAACACAAAACACATGTTCTCGGTGCAAGTATTAATACTGCAACGGTAGGAACAGATGAGTTGATGTAACGTAATCGTTACATTCGCGTAGGCAGCGGAATACAAGATGTTATTTTTAATAGAGCGCCGTCACCTCGACTTAATGTTTCAAATTGGCATGAAGAGATGACAGTCATCTTAAAACAACACACGAACGATCCGTTTGATGTTTTATTATCGCAGGCATCCACGTATACAGTGATCGTTTGCTCGTTCCTACTCGTCCTCCGTTTCCGAGAGTAAATAATTCTCTAATCGCTTTAATTAAATACCCAGACGCGATACGTTCGTGTGTATACGAGCAATGTACGCGACGAGAGACTTGAATTGCGGTATCGAAAACGAGGCCTGGGCGTGCGAGTATAATCGCATCGAAAGGAATTCTAATTTGCCGTCTGATCTAGCGGCGTTTCGCATAGTAATCGTTCGCGGGCGGAATTAATAAATTTTCAAGAATATTATTTTGTACTCCTCCCCTCTAACAGCAATTAGCCGATACTATAATTATACACGTCGGTGAGTCCTGGCGTCCGGTATGCACGCTTTCATGACTCTAATACGACACGCTCGATTTTACGAAGTCGATGATGTAGGTGTTTTCAATTCGTTTTATTGGATGCCTGAGTAATAATATACGTTAACTGCATGTGCTAAAATAATTTTTGTTCCCACTTCGAATTCACACAACATGCTTCCAAACGTAGAGGTTGATGTATGAAAAATATTAAATATAGATGAAGAAGAATTACATCTAGTAGCCTATGAATTTCCTTATGTAAATATAGGCCATGCTGCTCTGTTGAAATGCGGATTATGCATAGATGAATTGATATAAATTTTATTTATTTATTTATTTAGGCTGATACACAAGAAAGTGTTTACTTGATTACTTGAAACTAAGATGCCACCCGCTGGGTTGACAATCGCTCCTTCCACCCCGGCCGCTTGGTCCTATTGTGGAGCGGATGACATCTTAAAGTTCATCCAACAAGTCCAGGCCCTTGAGGTAACTCAGAATCTTGTTGGATGAGGAATTTTATCAGGTCAGCTAGGGTGGTAATGTCCCTCCCAAACATGGTGAACCTGATGCGGGTGGCTGCCGGACAGTGGCACATAACGTGCTCAACTGTTTCTTCATCCTCCATACACAGCCGACATTCGGTTTCTTCCGATAATCCGATTCTGTGTAGGTGTTTCCTGAGTTTGCAGTGACCTATAAAAACAGAAGCGATTATTTTGATCCTTTTACGATCAAGTTTTAGTAATTCTCCGGTTTTGACATGGTTGGGTGAAATACACTCCTTGACATATACCAATCCAGGAGAACTGCTCCAAAATTGAAGTATTTTCTGTTTTAACCAGAAGCAAATTTGTCGTTTGGCTATCGAAATTGATATGCCAATTGCCGGTTATGGACCCTGGAAACAACCCGCAGCACCCCCTTTTGCAAGGGCGTCGGCTGTCTCATTACCTTGAATGAGGGAGTGACCTAGGACCTAGGTTAGGGTTAGTTTATTGTACGCCCCTATTATGCTCAGAATAGTTTTCCAGATCCAGATCAGTTTAGAGTGCCATTTGGGCGCCTCCAATGCTTTCAAAGCAACCTGACTATCGCTGTAAATTTTTATTGATTTGTGCTTGAGGTTTTTGTTCAAAATCTCTCTTGCGCACATATCAATGGCGTAGACTTCGGTCTGGAAAATTGTTGCATATTGCCCCAAGTTGTAGTGTTTTCCAACTCTAGGGTTGCTGCAATATATTTCCGCGCCGACGCCCTGCTGTGTTTTTGAACCGTCCGTAAACCAGCAGGTGTCTGCTTGCGTCAGTTTATGCTCGTT
Organism: Osmoderma eremita; assembly: GCA_031763485.1. Taxonomy (NCBI): domain Eukaryota; kingdom Metazoa; phylum Arthropoda; class Insecta; order Coleoptera; family Scarabaeidae; genus Osmoderma; species Osmoderma eremita. Next base: position 153,045 of record JARFOC010000364.1, on the reverse strand, counting down.
ACATCTCCGCTCTCTCTATCTGGATAGGAGGTAGTGAAGAATGTATCGATCAGGTGACGTGCGCACATCAGGTCAGTTGGCAATCCCAGCACACCGTCGGCGATAACCGCGTCTAGCAGCCTATTTACCAAGAACACATGAACGCGCGGCGATTGATTCGCTATATGCCAGAGGCGAAATGTTGTTAATTTGGCCTCCCTTTCCAAAACAATATGTAGAGGAGGGAGATCCAGACGCCCAGATATTTTACATTATCTGTAAATTTCACGCCTTGAATGGTAGGTGGTTGTAGATTTTCCACTCCCCTCTTCCCGGTGAACGGTATTATCGTGGTTGGTGCATAGGTTTTCCCTGCTGCACCAACTACAAATGGCATCAATCACCAGTTGGAGGGCAGTGGAGATTTCTCTCTCACCTGACCCCCTTAATAAAATGACAACGTCATCTGCATAGGCCCGCACCTCGGCTCCAAGTGCTTCAATGATGGCCAGAAGGTCGTCAACAAGGGGTGACCATAGCAGTGGGGATAGAATTCCTCCCTGCGGACACCCGCCGCTCAGCCTAAACTTGACCATCTCCCCACCCAGAGTCGTTATAGCAAGCCTATTTGCAAGCATAGAGGCAATCCAGTCTGCTATGAACGGTTCAACACCACGTACTGTAACCGCTCTGCATAGGGATGAGGGGATTGCATTATTAAATGCTCCCTCTATATCCACAAATGCTGCCATAGCTATTTTTTTGGAATCCAACTACTCTGTGCGGCACAATAATGTGTACTATTTCTGCTTCTGGTTAGTCTTAAATAATCTAATCTTATGGTATCATTGAGTCTCGTCGGATAGGTGTGAAAGTCACTATTAGTGTTGTAGCTACTAATATTTTCTTTAATAAAGAGGATACATTCCAAAATGTGAAATCTAGATAATGCCAAAGAAAGACGGACCTCATGGAAAAGGCAGGACAAGGAAGACCCAAAGAAACGTGGAAGGATGTAGTAAATCATGCCACAACAGAAAGAAATATACAGTGGGCAGACGTAAGAAATATATTTCAAAACGGGAATGGAACGTAAAGATCTCTTCAACACAATAGTTTTACATCGAAAGATAAAGGATTAGGAATAATATGATTTAAACTCTAATATGGATTATTTCGTAAAACATTGTATAGAATACATTAAGTTTTGTCATTTAGTTATATTCTTACGCCGTAAACGTGTTGCTTTTGTTTTAGGATCTATCGTACATAAAACCTTTTCTACATCAACTACTATTGTATACATCACATTCTGTCGGTTGTTCAGCTTGTTTGTTCTTACTTAACTTTATACTTTTCCTTCTATTGTTTCATTTCCTCCTCAATTTGAAACGATGGCACCAAAGCTACTGATTACTATTGTGACACTATAGATCGTCTCAACCTCCGAAAGCAGTACAGAGCTTATGAGAATTCGATACACGGTTGCCAAAATCAGCTGTACATTATTACTTCCGGTTCCATTATTTGGGTTTCTGTTCAGTCAAAATGCATATTTTGAGGAAAAGAGTAAAGTATAAAAAAACATATTTTTTTAGTTTAAGAATCAGTGAAAAAGCCTATAATTCTATTTATTATTACTCAATATTAACGTAATTTACATTTCCAACATTTATTTAGGATCAAAAGATGAAGTATATAAAAATATATACCTCTCAGACAGCTGTCTGTACGTGAGGAATGCCTGGAACTATACAATCAGACGTGTTGTGTGATCTCAGAGGTATATTCATATATTTTTTAAATATATTTTTTATATACTTCATCTTTGGAACTTATTTAAACAGTCTATAGCATCATTCGAATAATCGCTTCTTGAATTTTAAAGGCAGTCTTTTAATACGATTTTTTAATTTCCATCGTTTGCAATGGACTTTTCTGGCTTTTATACCAATCAATAGAAAGCTAAGTTTTCGTATCACGCATTTTTTGTGCTAAATCTGTTCGGTGAATAAGGTATAGAGTTTTCACTGATTAAGGTGGTAAGGGTATTTTTATTAGTTCGACAATGAATAGATACCTATTTTACATAGAAGAACAGCATATTTCGAAATTTGCAAATGCAAATCATCTCAAAAATTAATTACCATTTACATGCATGCTAAGCTATTCTAAAAGAGGGAGGTTTTTTGTTCTTTCCTTTTTCCTTCTTTTATATGCAAAACAATTCTACAAATCGAAAAGTTACCATTTTAAGTAATGTTTTACAGTTTTATTGTGAATATTATGTTTTTTTTATGTATTTCCTTGTTGCACATTAAAAAACATTACGTCTGCACACAAAGAATCAACGACCAAACTATGTATTTACATGGATACATTCTGCGCAGTAATGTTGACTAATTGCCCCACTAAATTATATTTTACTCTGTACTGAAAGTTTCTGACGGCCTACTTTAATTACAACCACGTAATTCACTTATGATGTTCCCGGAGTCATTAGTTTTGATTATGTTGGTAATTTTAGTGTATTATATTTAGTTCGCAATATAAAGGTATGAGGGATGACCGGTTACTAAGGTACATTTGTGACTTACAGACAGGCTACTTTATTTATAGAAATCAAAGATACACTAAGTAAAAGCGTGAACTGTTAGCTACATTTCAACATAATTGCCGCCAATGTTAAGGCATTTATCCCAGCGAGGCACAAGCCTTCACAAACCTTCTTCGTAAAAGACGCGATACAAATTTGTAAAATACTGCCGTACTTCCTCTTGAACTTCGTCGTCCTCTTTAAACCTTTTACCCGGCGAATGAGCTTTCAGCGGCCCAAACAAATGAAAATACAGAGCTAGATCTGGACTCATCCGTTTCCGTTGTTGATCGTTTTTTTTCGCATATCTTCGGGATCATCGTTCAGAGCTGTGCGTCCACTTTTGAACTGTTTACACCAAACACTAACTTATTTTCGACTCATAACGCCTTCTCCGTAAGTCTTCAATATCTTTTTTTCTGAATTTCGGTAGGTGTTTCATTATTTCCATGCAAAAAAGGAATGATCACTCGCACCTCAAACTTGGTGTATGTTTCGATCGGAACTGACATTGTGCCACTGTGTCATTGCACATGTTGTACTGAATCTAAGCAATGACAATAGCCACCTATGCAGTACACATGCAGGGCCGTTCTTGTGGTCGTGTGCGCCCTGATGCAAGCGGAATGACCGCCCTATGTTGAAATAAAAATTTTGATAAATAATTTTACCAAACACAAATTATCTGGTTATTTATTATTATTTTGTGTTTGAATTTTTGACGTGGATGTTGCGGGGCGACATTGCAAATACTGCGGCGATATTGTGTACGATTGTCGCAATGCCGTCACCCTTTTTTATATTTTTCTAATCATAATAAATTAATGTACTGATGTGGAATGGTGTTAGCTGCCACCTCCCACCGCTCTTGAAGTCTTGCCGCCCTGGTTTCTTGCACCAGTTGCACTCCTGGGTAGGAAAGGCCCTGTACACATGCACATCTAAAATGCGGGCAAGCTTCAATCTGATCGGAGCGACCTGGCGGTGTGTCGCGCCAACGTACCTTAGTAACCGGACATCCCTCGTATTTCGCGACAATTTTCTGAAACCATTTAATAAATATTTACATAATGTTGCTACGTATTATAAATAGTATGCATTTGGGTTTAAAAAGTTGAATAATAATATGGTCTTTATTGTTCAATAGGAAAGATTCAAAAATCTTTAGTGGCAACACACAGCTTGAAGTATTCCTCCGCTTAACCAAAATTATATTGCAATACGAAGTTTGTTTAGGGTTTCTTTAGGGCTAAACCGATGAAGAATATTTTGAATAAATAGTCCAGGTCCGCACAGTAATCGCAAACATCATAAATGCAAAATCAAAACAAATTTATTTACATCCTTGCATTAATATCCAAGACAGCATGATACTTACTGTTGGTATCATGTATGTAGTTTGTAATTTGACAAAATGTAAGGGTTTTTACTACACTATTGCAAACACTTCTTATATTTCTTTTTTTGGGAAAGCCACCTGATAGCACCCTGTTCAAGAAAGCTATTTCTCTCCCACAATAACCTTAAACTTACACTTACAAGTTAACTGTCAGTTCGCGGTTCTCTGCGTATCAAGCCTTTACACCTTGATATTTAATTAATTAAACTCTTTAAGCTAGAACGATTTTATTTCTTCTTTCTTTGTGATTCATATCTTTCGTAAATTTTACGTCAGTAAGGGTTCCACTTTTAAACGCTTAAAGTATTAAAAAGAATAATACGTGGAGGACTTGCACCAAATGCTGTTTCACTGACATTGTCATTAACAATGTATGGCGGTAAACCATCTCCCCGCCTATCCGCAATTTTGTGCTTAGATTACCTATGAGATTATTCTGTAGTAAGTAAGCTGCGCTTGATTTATTTATTTTATCAGCGAACATAGAAACATCAAAATGATATCACCAACATGTTACCCACAGCGAAGTCTCCACCATCAAGATGCTGACTGCATCTTGACGACTGAGCGGAAGAAATGTGTAGTTACGCAAAATCAAGTGTATCTTACGCACGTGTAATTTACGATAAAGTGTTATTTCTAGCATCACCGCGCTTTCGAAATACGGCGCGGTTTTAATGGAGAATAAATAGTCGGCAATTTATTCCGATGTCTTTGCGACAGGAGGTGTCGACGTTCCAGATAATAAACATGTTACACGCGCGCTAAGGATGTTTTGTTATTTCGAGATCTGGTTGTACCGCCTTGTTGTAAAACATTACAAAACTAAGACGTTTTAATTTAGTGCCTTTGCTATTTTAAATAAAATGGCAGTGTGCTTTCTAGTTTTAACTTTAAGTTCTTCCCACATAACCTCTTGATTATTTTAATGCAATGAGTAGAGTAGATATGCATTGGAAATCACCAAAGTATATACTAAAACATGAAAAGACGTGGTAAAAGGGCATGCATTCAGTTTTGAACGTGTGCTACGAGAATGATTGAGAAAAGTTTGTCAATAAATATTAGGTATGCTCCATCGTCACATGAACTATATCTCCTCTTTTTAACCTCATTTTCTTGCTATGATGGCTAACTTGATGTTTTATACAATTTCTCCTTTCAATCAAAATAATTTTCTTTTCCACACATCAACTTATTTTTCTTGAAGAATTGCATTACAAGATTTTCGGAGATATTGCGCTTGAAGATCATTTACTATAACAATAATAAGGGGAAGAAAACTTATAGATAAAAATATTAACAGTTCTAAATGAAATATATTTACACCTGCATCTTAAAAGCGACAGAAAGAAAAGAAATTTTGATTGTGGTGGTTTGTGGGTACAAGTAATATGTTGTTTCAAGAAACTGGATATGTGAAAGATTCAGCAAAAATTGATTTTAAGGGTAAATATACTTGAAATGCAAATGAAAATGTTTCTAATGATATTCTTCAAGAAAAATATGGTTTGATGTCAAAAAACACTGTCTCATATGAAGAAGAAATTGTATAATCCAACATTTGACGAAAAAAAAATATGGTGGCTCTTGAATAAGAAAGTGATTTTAAAAAGGACGAATTGAAGTTTATGTGAATGATTTGCCAATAAACGTCTCTCAATTTTTTTTCCGTTAACACCAATGTTTTCAGTTTTTAAGTTAATGCCAATACTTTGTAGACAACCTGTATAATTAATTTAAATTCGAATGGTAACTATAATCTACTAAATAATTCCCTAAATTGTCAAAATAATACATTTTTTTACATTATTATAATTTATACTCTTGCATTCGCCTCATAATTTCACTTATCACAGAAAATGAAAATCTACAAATAATAGCGTATACTATGACAGGTTTAAATATTTAAGAAAAAAAGAAGTGTATTCCCTATACATTATGAAAATGCAGAGTATTGCTAAACAGAATCTCAAGGAGTTATGAAAATACACTAACCGCATAAGAGGCTTTACATGTTTATCAAATAAATTTTCTGATAATGGATCGGTCTACGGTGGATCTCAAATGCCTTCGCTAAAATGTTCTGAAGCATGTATCTTCCGTAATCAAACAAAACGTTTCCTGATGCCTTCAGTTATGTACCATCATTTGAAATGCAACCGGTAACCGAAGATGATCTGGTCTACATGATGGGACGTTTGGCAAACTCGGATACAGCGGGCGATGACTTAATTCCCAGTTTTCTTGGTGAGAGATGCCCCCCATGTATTTGCCAAACCACTAACATTCATTAGCAATATGTCTATGAAAATATCTATTTTTCCTAATCGATGGAAAATAGCAAGAACTACGCCGGTTCACGAAATAGGGAATATATCAGATTTTAATAATTATCGACCTATATCAATATTGTTAAATTTCGCTAAAATATTGGAACAGCCTAGGTATTACACCATTTATCGAAAAGTTCAGCCATTTATCTAACTGAAACAATATGGATTTATATCTGGAAGATCCACCACACCTAACCTTGCCTCAATTACACAATTTGTAAGTAATGTCCTGGATGATGGTGGACAGGTTTTCGCGTGCCTTAAACAGTATTGACCATGAAATTCTCCTCCACAAACTAAGCTCTTTTGGCATGTTACCCAAACTATCAGATTTAATTAAATCCTATCTGGAACACAGAATATGTTACATACATTAAAAAAGGATTCCGATCACATGAGGTACTTGTAACGTCTGCAGTACCACAAGGCTCCAATTTGGGACCGGTGCTCTTTCTAGATGATGTTAAAGTGTTTTGCAGATTTGATACCATCAATAGCGTTGGCATGCCTCAGGAGTGCATTGGTTATGTATCCGCGTGGTTGCTGGAGAATAGCCTGATATTAAATCCTGCAAAATGCACTGATGTCACCTTTACTAGTAGGATAAAAGCCATTCCTTCGTCGTATAACGTGGGTGCGCTTCAACTTCCTATACGTGACACTATCAGGGACTTGGGGGTGCTGTTTGATAGTCAACCCTCTTTTGGAGGTCATATTCGCCATGTGTGCTTATCTAGAAGCACGGTAATGATCCAGACTTACTGAGGACGTTATACTTTGGATATGTTGTGAGCCGACTCGAAAATGCATCTATCGTGTGGTATCCTTGTTATCAATGTTATCAGAATTCCATTGAAAGAATGCAGCGAAGATTTCTGAGGTTTCTTTCATTTAAGATTGATGGCATATATCCTGTAAGGAATATAGACTACAACTTGATATTACAGCGCCATCAGTTGCAAAGTCCCTAAGGAAGAAGAGAATTCCATAGTGCGCGTTCTCTTTACAAACTAATAGATGATCAAGTCATGCGCAATCGACTTTCATGTTCCTCGGCTATCTTCCCATAATGTTCCGTCCTTTTGAGTAGTGCTAGCCAGAACTCATTTATTTTTGAAATCGCTCGTTCAACATATGTGCTTCAACACCAACAATTTATACAAAGGCATTGCTGCTGGTGATTTTTTTTCATAATGAATGATATTTTTATTTACATATTATTGTATTGTTATTAAGTATTGGTTGTCGCGTACACAATGTAGTGTTATTTCGTCCGATTATTAGGGGGTCCTGTTGGGTGAATAAAGTTTATTATTATTATAGAGTCGCAAAGTGGTTTCAGAAAAGGACGAAGTATACAAGACCACATTTTTACCATCAAAGAAATTATACACAAAACCCTAAGCACAAGAGGAACGACATACTTCGCATTTATTGACTTAGAAAAAGCGTTCGATCTAATGCCAAGACAAAAAGTATGGGATATACTAGAAGAAAGAAATATACCAAGCAAACTCAGAAGAAATATAGAATGCCTGTGCAAAAACACGGCCAACTATATTATAACGAAAAATATGAAATCAGAGGAATTTGTTACAAATGAGAGATTAAGACAGGGAGGAGGAATGAGTCCAGTGCTCTTCACACTGTTTATGAATGAGGTTATTAAAAAATGCAGTCAACAGGTTAAAGGTTTACATGTGGGGTATAAGAATTTGCAGAAGGTAGAAATATCTGAATGCGTCTTTGCGGACGATGTAGTGATAATGGCGGGAAATAGAGATGACTTAAGGAAGAATTTGCAAGCATGGAAGAATGTCTTAGCAGAAAATACAATGAAGCTAAATACAAAGAAAACAAAAGTGTTGGTAGCAGGAGAAGAAAGAGAGAATATTAATATATATATAAACGGAGAAATAATAGAACAGGTACACCAAGTAGAATATTTAGGAGTAACAATAGAAGATACAGCACATTAAGAAATAGAAATTCATAAACGCATAGAAAAGGCAATGAAAACATACTATTCCATAAATAGAACAGTCATAAATAAGAGGGAAGTATCTGAAAAAACTAAATTGAAATAAAGCGATATACAGACCCATACTCACATTTGGATGCGAATCATGGACATTGACAGGAGGACAAAAGAGCAAGATACAGGCGGCGGAGATGAGATACTTAAGAAGAATAAAAGGATTAACGAGACAGGACAAAGTTAGAAGTGTGGATATAAAAAAAGATTTAGCTCTTGAGTCAGTATTGGAATTCATAGAACGTAGGCAATTGAGTTGGTGGGAACATCTACAAAGAATGGATAACAGAAGACCAGTAAAAAAAATATAGGAAGCAAGAATCCAGACAAGAAGAAAGAGAGGAAGACCGAAAGAAACATGGGACAACATAATTGCAAAAATTCTAGAAAAGAAAGGAAATTATGGACGGAGGCGAAATATATGGCACAAAATAAGAAACCGTTGGGTAAATTCGTGCATGAAATGTAAACAGACAATCCCGACACTTATGGTACAAGGGAATATGATTGTATATATATGTATATATTTAGTAAAAAGAAATATTCCGCATATGATATTGTGAAGGCACTGTAGGTGTCACGTTGGATTTTGTAATAATAATAATAATAATAATAATAATAATAATCGTATATTTCCAATAGGTAAGCATAAACCAATCACAGGAAGTTTTAAAAGTAAGGAAAGCACATCCCAAGGTATACCGACAATACACCTAATATTAGGAACTAAATATGTAACTCAACATAAACTAAATAAGTATACAACCCTGATGATTGGAAGACTAATCAAACAAAACTACAAAACCAAAAGCGAACAAGAGAATCATTACCCATAAGAAAATATATATAGGTATCACTAATATAATTCAATGTGTACCATATAAATCTAGTAACATCTAGTCAATCTATTTGGCAAAGGAGACATAACTATCATTGACAATATATCGCAAACCGTTATTGCTGATATGACATCCATCAGATCGTGTTAACATAATCACACATCAGTGGATGGACAGTGGATCTGTGTTGGTGCCAATAGAAGGGGTGTAATTTAATCTTGGTACATTGAAATTGAGTATATTTAAAAGACCGGGCAATCAATCCTGTTATGAACTAGGTTGAATCACAATTTGGATTATGTATTCTTCAGAGATGCAAGAAAAAACAATGCTGAATTTGTTTAAATGTATTGCAAGGTAAAATCCCCTTAGTTGATACGACTTTTCAAATAAAAAATTAAAAGAAAAGCTTTTTCTTGAACTGTTTGACATTATTAATATGAACTAAATAGATAGGAACGTGAGTATAAGAATTGCATATTCCAATCTAGAACGTATTACTTAATAAAAAGAATAATATACTAACAATAATTGAAATTCTGCTTTAAACTATATGGCTTCATTTAAATACAAATATTTCGGTAATACTAATCTTTACAATGCAGTAAATATTCTAAAGACAACTGTAATCAGACACGGATAATAAAAACATGGAGAAAGATAAAAAAAAACTGATCATATCATCAGCTTAGATATGAGGCTAGAATCTCGGGTGAAATTTGATAAAAGGGAAATTAGAATATAAAAAAACAAAGTTAAAAAACACAAACTTATTGTATGCTTTTTGCCTAAATAAATCCATTCTTTTACAATTTACTCCCCTTTGATATCTTAGCACGACGAAAACCCTATTCACGGTTATAATTCGTAAATTTCACCTTCAAGTAGTCATAAATAAATAATGGTGCGTCTTAAAACGGTCTCATTTGCGCCCTCTTTAACCAAGAACCCTCGAACCGGCGCGCTGATTCGATTCTGTATGTCGCCGGGCGGCCATCCCGGAGCGCCGCCGGTGGATCCTTAGTTTACGAGGCGGAACATAGATGTCACCACAGACCGCTCTTCGTGCGTACGGGGATTTTTATGTGCCGCATAGGGAATGAGAAGGGAGATTGCATGACGGGGTAAAGTGTACCTGGTGAAATATAGGGAGAAATGTAGCCAGTTTAATTTAGTTAATGTCTTGGATGCGAACACTTGACGATAGTATAGTATAATAATAGATGCTCATTTTCATTACTTAAATCGAGTCGCAAGAAATGCTGTTAAGAAGGGGGATTATGTTCTAGTATCAGATAAAACTAACGCTAATAAGAAATGTACAGGGTGATTTGTTAGCTATATGGCAAACTTTGGCAGAGGAAAGCTCATGCGATTCTAAGTAAGAAATATTTTACCATGGGTCCGATATTTTTTTTATATACAGGTGTCTTATAAAAGAAAGACGAGTTGTAGCGCCGTTTTTAATAATTGAAACAGAAAATTAAATGGTTGGATGTAGGCAATAAAATGAGCTGATAAAATTATTTATAGCCCTTAAGAGTTTTAAGGTTTTAGGCCCAAGTTTTAAAAAAAAATTAGACTATACTTTTTTTTTATGACCATGATGGAGATTTTTTCCCTGAAAACAATAATGTATCACAAGTATATACCTTTACATAAGAAAAAAAGTAACAAATTAATTATTTAGTCGTATGAAAAAATAACAGCAGCATTGGAAACAAATGACAAAATTTCAAAATTTATTTAAAAGCTAAAGAAAACCAAAATGGAACGAAAACAAAGGTAAAAGAGTATGTATTATTATTTCCTAGGCTCAAATTGTGCTCCATTTTGTGCTAAACATTAGCGGCATCTTTGCGTAACCCCATTTTTTTTGTGTTGGATAACATTTCTCTCTGGCAAGCTACAGTAATTTCATTTCTTAATCGAATCTCATCTTCTGCGGGCGTTACATAAACTTGATCTTGAAGATATCCCCAGAGAAAAGTGTCCATTGGAGTAATGTCTGGTGAATGTGTCGGCCAAGGAATGGACCCATATCTCCCAATCCAAGAATCGCCAAACTTTCTGGTTAAATACCACCTATTCAGAAGGGCCCTATGAGGGGTAGTACCATTCTGCTGAAATATCACATCCCGAAGCTCATTGAGCGGTAGCTCTTCAAGAAAATTTTCCACATATTCGCGCAGAATTCCGTGGTATTTATGCTGGTCTAGTTTACCGTCAATAAAAATAGGCCTAATGAGTTTATTGTGTAGAATGCCGCATCAGACATTTACAGAAAATCTGTGCCAAAAATGGCCTTCACCGTCACATGGGCATTTTCTTGAGCCCAATAACGATGATTGTTTCGGTTGAATGTACGGTTATTGGAAAAACCACACTCATCTGACCATAAAGTTCTTTGGTAGAGTCCGTGCATTATCTCATAAGACCGACGCGGTGAACAGTTTTCGTCTTAAGGAAAGAAGTAAATATGGTAAGAGAATGACAGATATACAATCAGACCGTTCTAGATATTTCAGTGACGAACAGCTGATCTACTATAGTTCAATATTTACTCGTAATTGCGCCATTTGTCTTTTGTCGTTCATTTTGTTTGGGTCTTTTTACGTATGTTTTGTCATCCGTGCTTTCATTCTGTTATTAAGATTTTTTTCTCAAAACTAATTAAATTACGTTCTTTTACCTGAAGGTAAGTTAGCAATATACAGTAATATAATTTATGATAAATTAATCCAAATTATAAGTTAGAATGCTAGAACCATCGATATTTAGCGAAATTACTTCTTCAGTGTTGTCATCAACAAGTAGAAAGAGGAAGTATTTATCACAAGATCTATAAGAAATTGTTTTTAGCGTGTTCAATTATTTAAAAAAAAATTCGCAGATTTTGAAAATTTGGCACGAGAAACCAGCTAGTTCAGATGCTGAAGAATGGGCAAAGGTGTGTCATCACGTTATTAAAATTGAGCAGGAATATATAGAGAAAGAACACATCTTGCACACATACTGTAATAAATTTATTATTAATATAGGGGACGATTCATCCGATGATGGTTTTGAGTTCTCATCCGACAATGAGGACCCCTGAATCTTTTAGATATTTATGTGCTGTTTATTGTGATGTGATTTATTTTGTCAATAAACTATATTTAACATTTCTCACATTTCTCTTATGAATTCGATAAAAAAATTTATTAATGTGTGGGTTATTATATTACAATAGTACAAAACTTCCTTTTGGAGTATTCGTGTACTTTAGTGTTCAGTTTGTTTTTCACGTATAAAGTTTTGCAACTCGATACCGCATTGAAAATAAACTAGAAGCATATCTAAACGCTGTTAGTTCAGTTTATAAAAAAAGATCAACTTGACAGATCGTGAGACATTTGTTTCTTTTCCAGACAACTTGATTTACTAAGTTATCACATTGTAGCACCGCAATGCATTTCGATTCCCGCTTGGTGTTCGTCATTTGTTTCCAATGCTAACTAAATAATTGTTTTGTAACTATTTTTGATTTTAGGTATGCTTGTGATACATTGCTGTTTCCAGAAATAAAAATTCCCCATTAGAAGCATAAAAAAAGTTTATTCTAATTAAAAAATACCTGGCTCTAAAACCTTAAAACGCTTAAGGGCCATAAATAATTTTATCACCTCCTATTATAGCCTACATCCAGCCATTTAATTTGCCGTTGTAATTATTAAAATCAACGCATAAATAAAGGCGGTACGGACATGTCTTTTCTTATAAGATAACCTGTATATATTTATTTAAATACAAACATAAAACAAAGCTTAATACATATTGGGGGATTTAATACATAACGGATGCTTAATGATGGGGTAATATATGCCTTTTTAGCTGGATGAAAATAGAAATGCAGATTACCAGATATCCTTGTATGCACAGCTACAATTATTCGATTATAGAAAGTCCACGATTATGTGTTTATATGAATTTCTTTGTACGATTTGCAATTTCCTTGTCGTGCAATTCTGAAACATTCTGTATAAATATGAGCCACCTTTGCTCTATTCAATAGTGAATTTTATTGATGTTTTGATTTTTATTCTATGTGTAAGTGAACCCCCTTTTTTTATTTACTTCAGTTCCTAGTTTTCGAAGTGATTTATGCTTTGCCATTACACGGTGTGAGTTCTGAGTTTACCTCTTGTGGAAGGCGTTTAATAGTGCTTACAAATACCTTGTCACAGTCCTCATTAGGGACGACAGAAACTTCAAGCATCGTTAAGCGTCTGTTTCATTTGCGAATAGTACTTACCTTTATATCTTTAGCTAATGACGTTTGGTATATGGTATCTCTCTAAACTTTTTTTGGTATTAATCTTTGAGTCTGCAATCAACCTTCATGATTATTTTTTTGATAAATAAATAAATGTATTGTGTTAACATAGGTGCATTATACAATGTGGAAAGAAAGTATCGGACAAATTCGATAACTTCGTTAAAATTAATTTTCTGGAAAAAAAAATTCGAAGAGGTGTAGCGATTTTACTACAGGACGTTATACAGCAATACAATTTTTGTGTTGTTACGGCATTAATTTTTAAAGTTATGATGTTATGGATATTTCAAACGACAATTTAATATTTTTGTAATTGATCTTTCGTAATTGATTGGAAAAAAATGAGAAAAACTGAGAGAAACTAATATTTAAAATTTTTTAAATATTAGAACAAAAAGAAATGAAATTGATTGAATCAAAAATTAAAAAAAAACTCTAAAAATAGCATCAATTGCAAAAATAAGCATAGACATAACATTTTTTATTACATTTCTTACGTTCCGAGGAGTTTGAGGTGACAATACTTTAATCTCATGTCGAATTCTTTGCTTGAGATCTTATAAATTATTGGGTCGATTTTTATCCCACTACTACTTTCTAAGAGCCCAAATAGAAAGAAGTGTAATGGCGTTAAATCAGGATTGACAGCAACAAGAATCGCATTTGACGTAGGTGGCACATTCTGTATAAAAAAATTATGCATTTTGCGTCGAGTAGGTGCTTGCATGTTCTCATCATATGTTTGTAATCGGTCATTTAGTTGAATAATGAACCAGTTTGCAGCATTATGTATTGCATGCTCTGAGTAACCCAAAGTTTTACTTGCTTCTTGAACGGCAGCACTCACATTTATAGTTTTATTAACAAAATTTAAAGCATTTGCAATCATACACTTCTCCTTCAGGCTAAATTTTTCTCCCTTACGGCGTTTTCTCCCGACAGTCTCTATTAATGCAGTGAAAACTGTAATTAAATGTATAGGTTATACAATTTTTAAAAATCAAGAAAAATATCCATTTTACCCTGTGCACGCTCGAAAAAGATTGAGGAATTTTGCTAAAAATATTTTAAAACTCCTATGATAACGATTGACAGCAGTTGACGCTAATAGACAGATAGATAGGAACTTTGCCGACGCCAACATATGTAAATAAGATGCTACATAGCAATCGGAAGTGAAGATAGCCCTAATAACAGCAACTAAGTTTAGTAAGACGATTAGTGGACTGTTTTCAATTTCTAGTAGCATATTAAGTTATGCACCTTCATTTAATATCACGTCACATCCACTTTTTGGTAGATTCTTTGCAACGCCATGCTCTTGAAATTTGTTTTCAATCCCACTAACGGTTTATTGATCTATGTGCTGATTCGGGTACTTTTCTCCAAGAAGTTGACACACTTCTTGATGTGATCTAACTCGCCATAACCAATCATCATTAACACTTCAATTCTCTGGATTTTCTTATCCGTTTGCCTCAATCCACTAGTACAACTTCCTTGTTGTGCCCTTTTGCTTCCTCTACCGGGGCTCGTGCCAAGCTACTTTCTTTACTATCCTAATATGCTTTCATCTTCATTGTGGTCGTCTTGATTTTATTATACTATTTATCTTAGGTTCCTTGTCTTGTGGTAAAGGTCCCTCCCTTTTTGTACCAAAGATCTTTGTGATTATTCTCCTCTTTCATCGCACCAGCCATTCCTGTATATTCTTATTTATCACTTATGTCTCACAGCCATACAATGCTGTGAGCCAGAAAATACTAAAAATAGTGTCTTATGTATTGTTATTTTTTCGCTACTTGATAGAGATTCAAAACAGCAAGACGGGATTCATAAAATTTAAGAAGCCATTTTCGAAAAGATGCTCAAGCTGGATAAGCACCGACGCATTATCGAGCTTAAGGAAGCGTTTAGCTTAAAACCGAGGACTTGGTCTGAGGTGGTTGATCATTTTACGGGGTTTCGTTTCACCGCCTCAAATCCCGCACGAATCGGACGTAAAAGCTCGGAGAGCGAAACGCAATTAGATAAGCTATCTGATTTGGTTATTATAATCGGAGAAATTTCAAGGAAATGGTGCATTTGAGTGTTATGCCCTGTATAAATTATTTACCGAAAGATTTTCTATCGCATTAGATAGTATTAGGGTATTTTTATTCGCTCTTTATGTGAATGTATACACGATGAATGATTTTAATTATATTATTTTAATATTATTGATTGAAAAGGTAGAAATTTGGAAAGTTCCTGGAGTATCAATTCTTTTTATTTACAGGCATCTGTCCGAAGTTAGTAGCAAAATATCCCTAAATTAGAAAGGTTAGGTAATATTTATGTTTATAGATTGCCCATCCTTCAGTTTTTCCTGTAACGTTAAAAGATCTAGCATCTCAAGTTTTTGGATTGGACTTTATCTATGTGTAGGAAATAAATGTTAAACATAACCAAGAAAGTGACGACTAAAAAGTAAAACAGAAGGACAAGCTCTTAAGCTACGCTGCTGTAGAAGAGCCATCGCGAAGACAATACTTTTAATAGACTATGTAAAAATGCAGAGAGAAATAGTGCGATCATCTATCGGATAGACTTTGTGACATATTCCCGTCACAAAATGGCGGGTAAGAATTAATTCACTGCCTACATCGCTTGGTGTGTTCTAACCATAGATAAGGAAACATTTAAAGATGGCCCTCTCCTTGATAAATTGCCGTTACAAAATACGCCAGTGCTACAAACGTGATCGGACTTTGAACTAAAATTAAACACTGCGAGTTATGCAAGAAATGGAGCAATAAATTGTATTTATATATTGAAATTAATAAACACACTGTTCGGATTACTGCTCCCGCACAAAGTATTAATTAATTCAGGACGACACGTGTTTCGGAAATACGTGGATTCCCATCATCAAGTCGTATAACTGAAATATACGTCTTGATAATGGGAAATTCTAAGAACCTTTGGATATAATATAGGTATAAAGACAAACAAGCAAAAATATTGCAGTTATTTATTAAATTAAACTATTATAAGTACATTTCACATGCAAAGGGCAGAATAATTCTTTTTTAAAACCTTGAAGGGCGCACAGTTTGATATGTTCATATATACATGCACATAAACGTTGATTGAAATTAATGAGAAATTTGAATCCGCAGTCGAAGATTACTGTTGCTTGCTCGTAAGCAATTGTCTAAATTTGCATCTGTAAGTTTTGTTCAATATTTTGATTTGAAATATGTGATATTTGAATACAAACTTTCAGAATCATAAGTAGATGAACAATAGCCGTAAATCCTCATATCACATTCTTTCAAAATAGAGTAATTATGCTGATCAACAATTCCAAAATATGTTAGCATTACTGCATGCTTTCTATAATAAGATTATATTGCAAGTTTATTACTTCTAATTCTATGCACTGGACATTGAAAATATGTACAAGCTCCAGCGATCACATCAACTTCGGTGACATTAAACAAGCAAATTTAGCTTACCAAAAAATAATAATCAAACTTAAAAATTACAGATTTTCACTATAATAAAGGCATACAAACGAAATCGATTTATCTAAACAAATCACAGACAATTTGTAAACAACTACATAAACGCACATCAAAATCAAAATGGCGACATGCGGTCTCGTATGCCCTTTCATATGCCTACTCCAAATAGATTAGCGGGAATTTTGAAATTCCCGCACTAGCGCCACACGCGATCAGACCTTGAACTACTAATAAGGAACGGTACTTGCCATTAAAGATAACACAATGTGGTTGTAACGAATTCCACTTCAAAAATGCCCACATTCATATCACGTACGATGTATTTATAACTAATGTTCGGGGATATTAGATCGGGAACATAATAATACTCTCACCAAATTCTCTCTTGGAGTTGCACGCTCAGTTATTCCACCCTTGCAGCCCATACACTTGCAAATAATAGTCCATCGTTTAGTGTACCATTAGCACGGAAGGTTCGAACACGTATTTAGTGTTAGACAAAACCTAATACCGTCGAACAATGTACATAACGCCCGTTCTGCATAAAAATGTGTTGACATTAAATTCTCTTGAAAAACGCTAAATTTCTCTTCGCAATATGAAATTTGAGCACATAGCTCGGTGAAATATTTTCAACTGGAATTTTTAGCGCATTAATTTAGGCGAACCTGACATTGCTGACCTATCATTTGTACGCATGCAACGATGTTGTGTGTGTGTGTTACACGACCTAGACAAAGCGTTTCGAATTGTTCTCCTATATATCAAAAAAACTCCGCAGTAGAAGCAACAGTTTACGTTCCGCTGTGGCAATATTATTGGAATTTATCTGTCAATTGTACATCCAGTATTTGTTAATATCATAACTGAATGATTAATGGAACAGAAATTCTAACATTTATACGTCTAGCCGAGATGACGGGTTAATTAATAAGATATTGATCCACAGCTTACCGATGATGTAGAAGGAATCTGGAATACATCAATCTTTATGACTGTATTGAAGTATGCGAATGGGTGTACGCTAGATATAAAATAACTGGAGAGATGAGCGTGAAAGCACGGTATTAATAAATTGGTATCGACTAGATGGCAAGAGATTTATAGTTTATGACGGTTTTTGAAGTAGGTGTTGTACCCAGGCTGATAACTTTATATTTAGGTCGTTTTCATTGAGTTTTTTATGTAGTTAGTCTCTCGCACTTAAATATAGCGGTATAGATTAAAATTAATTTAAATCTTTGCGTAAATTACATTAGAGTTTTAGTATGTAGGAAATGACTGTTGGAATTAGCTTTCCTCAAAGTTAAAAAATAGCAAACTTAATTCATGTACCTACGTATATGTTAGCATTTTGTTAATCCATGGGTGTTACTGACACAAACACTTACTTTCGCTAGAAGTATATTAGTTGGAAAACTAATATACTTCTATGTTCAGTCTCCAAATTATTTCTTTTGTACACATCGCTTACCTTGTGTTTAGTAAAGCTTGTAATTGAGTAAGTATAATTAAGAAAATAGTAATTTCATAAATAAGTTATTATATTCAGCTTGTATTCTACAAAATCAAATATGTGGGAATTTACTTTTTAAAAACAATATCGTCAAGATGCATTTATAACCAAGAATATTTGTTGCAAGTGGAACATTGTTGTTGATTAATTATTGTACACCAGATTTTTAAGATAGCTCTTAAGTAAAGGAAAAGTTAGTTAATCACTTTTCGTTAGATACATCCACAAGAATGACATTAGCAGGGTCATAGCGAACGTGAATTGTAAGCATTCTAGTGGACCCGATTCCATCAGCATACATGTTATTAAATCTGTTGCCTCGCATATACTGGAGCTACTGACACACTTGGCAAACTTAATGTTTGAAAGAGGTGTGTTTCCAAACCAGGTGAAATTGGCTAGAGTAATCCCAGTGTTCAAGAAGGAAGATAGTACAAGCATCGAAAACTACCGCCCAATTTCCTGTTTGAGTCCAGAAAAGCCCATAGCGACGCGGATATATAGTTTTCTGAGGAAATTCGATGTACTGCATGACAGCCAAAATGGTTTTGGATGAGATGGCAACTCAGTGAGCGACCTATTTTTTGACCTTTCGCGAGCATTTTGCTACGCTACTTCCTCGCGCGAAGTGTTATCTAGAAATATACCGTATGAGCTGAAGCTCCAAAGACCCAAAACGAAACGACAAACGCAACCCGGAGATAAACTATCAGTTCACCTACCTGGTGACGACCTAATTGGTAATTCCTGGTTTCACAGCTCCGAAGGGAAGAGGGTGGAATTCCCTGTGACGGACTGTCTGCTGGTAGCGAGCAGTTTGCTTGCGGCTAAGCCAATGGAGTGGTGTGGGTTTGCTTAATATGTTCTTAGATTTCTGTTTTTAATGGGCGCCAAGGCTCGGTATAATTTTACCGGAGCAAACAAAATAAATAGACTAGCGTCAAGAGCCTAATGACACTAATTCGCAGACAAAGGGGGTAAACTTCACAATTACCTTCGCTGAAGTTGTTAAATAAGTTTCAGCGGTTGATCAAGAAATAAAACACACAGGGTAAACAACAATAGAACAATTTAATAAAATGGTAAAGATGCAAAATGTTACTACGTGTGTATACCTTCGTTAAACTACGGTTACGAGCGATTCTCTCGTTCAAGGTGAAGACTATGTCAAGGTATGTAAAACTACGTCTGGATTCTAGAATCAGTTGAAATCGTACTTGGTCAACAATACCTTCTATTGTGTTAAATATTTCTTTAATACCTAGCCATCAGTTTGTGTAATTTTGTATTGTATATGGGCTAACTGTAATTGTATTTTACATCTATATGTTAATTGTATTTTTTATTTTAACGGTACTCATAGTGTGATCCTTCAGTTTAATATATATTATTATTATTATAGCGGGATTAAGATCTCGACTCCATGTAGGTAGGCTATGGGATATCATCTTTATGAGGAATCAATTTATTGTGGGACGTTTCTTTAAGCACTCTTGCTGCATCCAGGTACTCTCATGATATCCTTAAATATTTAGCAGCTCTAGTACTAAAAATTCCAGCAAAATTTTTACATATTCAGCTAAAATGACATTAGTATCATTTCACTGATTATTCTCAAAGAAAAAGACCACTTTGCCTTTGGATAATATGGCCGCCATTACGCATGGATTGTAAGCAAGGTACTGGAAATTCGTACTACATACTTATGGGAAACATATTACACCACTTCACGAAAGGCGTAATATAATATTAATAGACATTATATATATTTGAGTCATAGTTAGTCGTTCTTCAGAAGACAGCAATAAATAAATGAAAAATTAACACAGCAAAAAATAAATATACGAAATTCTATTAAAAAAGAAGAAATAACAATTCATTCTTGAAAATAAAGTAAATAATGCAAACAGAAAATAGGGTAGATTTTGATCAAGACCAGAGAGGAATTCACCTTTGAAGACGGTAAATACATTTCATACTAACAAACTAAATTAACCTCAATGATAAGAATGAAGAAACACCTACAGCCATGATTAATTTAAGATTAAACGAGTTCATTTAGTGAAATGTAATAATTTTGACAAAAGGTTCAAAGATCTTTAGCTAGATAATATCCCAATCTATCGCAGAAATTATTTTTTACGTTATCCAACATCTCTGGTGTAATGTTGTTTGATACCTCAACAATTTTATCCCGTAACTGATTTAAATTGATTGATCTACCGTTATTGTAAATGATTTGATGTGATATTATGTAATATATTTTATGAAAAAAGTTTTTGCTATTGCTACTTCGTGGTTTGCAAATAAAAATATGAATTTGATGTAGCGCCTTCACCAAATTTTCTTTTTTGATGACAAAGCTACGCACTTTTATTTTATTATCGTTATAACCTTTTAGTAATAATGTAGAGTACCATATATACAGCACCCACCGTAAATATAGGAACGACTGTCGATTTAATATAATATCAGACAGTCCCTACAAACTAATAAAACGCATCCCAAGGGGAACATGCCAGCACCTCCGTGTTTGATGGTTGATGTACATAGTTTATGACACTTTTCTTTACTGTGAATATATTTCACCCTTGCATAAATATTATTTGTTTAATTTGAAATTTTACTATTCTTTATTCCCTTCAAAGAACATTGCGTTGGAATGGATAGGGCATTATTTGCCGGCTTGTGATTGGTTCAATGTTGGGGCAAGTTTGAAAAGGTGAAAAGTCGACACTTTCCCATATAAAATTCCTGTTGGATAAACTGAAATATTTCTAGGACTGTCAAGTGTCAGTGTTATTTACGTCGTTGTAGTTTGCATTCGTTGTTTGTGTTCGTGTTAATATTTTAAATCTCTTAAATTTAGCAGTGAAAAGCAGACCATTTTAAAGCTATACAGACATAGTTACAATTATAACAGGTGATCTTTCGTTAGTAAGGTCTACTAGAAGACCGGACCGTTTACCAAACGGTAGATCCTTGAGTTGGTTACCGACATTCCAAACCAACCCAAAGGATA
>JARFOC010000364.1:104729-131396 GCA_031763485.1 Osmoderma eremita | reverse complement strand
ATTATATGTGCGTATTGTTGGTAAAGTAATATTTCAAAATTATATTTTCAAACACATCTTTAGGTTTCTTGATATAAAATTAGATAAATAACAATTTTTGAATAAGTCATTAAAATATTAATTTAACAATTGTCAATTATTAAATTTTTCAGAGGATGCCAGGCTCGTGTCAATTTGACATGTACAACAGAACCTAAGTTTGTAATTATTATTATTAATCAAAATTCATTAATAAATTATATTATTTGCATTTTGAAACACAGCAGTATATACGCTTACCAATATGGTGGCCATATTTAGTTGCCGTTTTGGACGAAAACAATTTCTTCGTAAACCTCCCTCCTACACATCTCACCTCTTTGTAGAAACTATGCAACATCGATACTGGAGTATAATTCATGCTTATACAGCTAAGCGCAGAATGCGGCCCTCTTATTTCCTTTGAACATGGGGTCATAGTTCCCCTACATACGAGCCAGTATAGAAATTTGCGAAAATTATCTAATTCAGCCTTTTGGAAGATTGTTGACTAACTCTAAACGGCGAATCGAGAGCAGTGATAGACCCGATATTTACTTTGAGAGAAATTCAGGCAGACAGTTATGAATATAAATTAGATATGGTGGTAGCCTTCATGGCCTTCAAATAGGCATATTATACAGTGCGTTAAATGAGCTAGGCGGCAGAAACTAATCGGGTTTACCTTGGAGAAAACGGAAAGCACACTACAATAGAATGCTGAGAAAACTTCGATGCCCGGAGAGGCCTAAGGCAGCGAGATCCACTATCGCCCCTGTTGTTTAATCTGCTGCTAGAGAAAGTGATCCGAGAGGCCAACATCAATGCTTGGCACTTGCAGATGACATCGTGATAATGGCAAGGAGCAAACTAGATCTCGAGTCAGTATGTATTAGGCTAAAAAAAGTAGCACAGCAGTATGGACTTCAAATAAATGAACAAAAAACTAAATATATGACGTGGACGAAAAAGGAATATACGATAGGTGGTTATTTGAAGATAGCGACGGAAAGAGGGGAAACGCACAAGTTTGAGGAAGTGGAGAGTTTCACGTATCTGGTAAAGATTTTATACCGGTATACCAATGTACCAGTTAACCGGTAAATTGACAAAAAAAACGTTTGGTAAACTTACCGGTAAATTACAAAAAATTACCTGTAATTCGGTAAATGAAAAATCCACACCAGAAATTTTTATGTACAAATTGTGTTTATAGATATTTAAAGGTCTAAAGGGACATTGAAAATAATAAATGAATATACCCAATTATTAATTTTAGGGGAGATGTTTTTTGTTTAATTTTAATTTAAACTTTCTTTAGATTGAGAGCCGCTGTAATGACCTAGAATAGAGAATATAGAAAAGAAACTGACAAAAAATTTTGATTAGAAACGTATAACCCCCATTCCACCGAGTTAGTCAGAAAGAGAAGGAATGAAAAAACTCTCAACAAAAAAAGCAAGTCGTGTAGAAATTTAAAAAAATAAGTCAGCATTGATATATAGCATAAAGGAAAGAAGGACTTCGAATTCAGACATATTACACTATTTAACAGACCGTTAATTTGGTTTTCTCGGATCAAGAAAGTTATGACATGTTTAATATAAACAGTAAAGCGACAATAATCAAGGGCATTGTTGAAATACTTTCAATTATTGTTGTTAGTAGTCAGAGTCACTTAAATGATTCTGATTTGAATTCCAATTCAAAGTCAGATAACAAAAATATTGATACTTCTGCAGCTACACCTAATGTCGAATTATCAATGCAGCAGAAGCTGTATGACCTTATCAAATAAAACACAGAATGTCAACAACCTACCAATTCGGAAATTGGTTGATAATGGGAGCCGACGTGCTCTTGAAACATATGTACGGAATTTTATTAAATTAATTTGTGCGGTGTGGATTACCCGATACTGTGTATTAGTGATACCAGCCCACAGTCCTTGTAATTCTTTCACTGTTATATACATAGTTATACACAGACTTTTACAGACTTAATGAACGAAGGTAGGTGTCATGTATTGTAATATTACCAAACGGTAATCTCTAAATGAATTTTGTAAAATATAAATTTAAGTTTTAAGTTATGTCAAGTTCACACAAGCTGGGCAATTATTTGCCAATTGTTAAATTAATTGATTTGTATTAATAAGAAAAAAAAGAAATTTTTAGAAAAGTAAAAACTTAAAGGCATATTGAAAAATATAATTCCGAAATGTCACTTAACTACCCTTTTCGACTCGGGCAACAGCACTGGCGTTTTCTTGCTCGTCTGGTAAATCCGTGTTATAATGTATAAAAGCCTTCCAAACCCCTTCTTGGGTTGTGTAGTGTAATATATAAAAAATGTTGTGTTCATTTACAATATGCAAACAAAAATTAAATATTCTTTGATTTATTAACATTTTTTATACCCATCACCTGCCCCTGGCTAGACGCAACAGAGTTCAATTTTATCGGCTGAGCCGGAGATAAAGCGAAATTCCAATAATAGTTCAAATAACAATCGTATAGGCAATCCTATGCGCATTCAATTTGACATGAAAATAATTTCATCTGGTCCGAAACATAGCTAGTTATTTCAATGCTCCTTCAAAGATTTTTAACCAATTAACTGATAATTCAACTATGAATAAAGCTTCAATCCAAGTAAACAAAACTGTATTCTTGTTGGCAAAAATTTAAGAATTTAAGAATATTTTTTATAAAAATAAAATGAAGTTGGTAATAGATGGAGAACATCTAGGGTTAAAATAGAGAAATGAAGGCGTAATGCAAAATACTCCAAGTTTGAATTCATAAAAAATACTGAAAACTTAGGGAGAAGGCGTTATGAGTCGAAAACAAGTTAGTGTTTGGTGTAAACAGTTTAAAAGTGGACGCACAGCTCTGAACAATGATCCCGGACGTGTGTGATAAAAACCATCAACAACCCATAGTCCAGACCTGGCTCCTTCTGATTTTCATTTGTTTGGGCCGTTGACAGCTCATTTGTCGGATAAAAGGTATGAAAACGATGACGAATTTCAAGAGGAAGTACGGCAGTATCTTACAAATTTGGATCGCACCTTTTATGAACAGCAGCTGGGTTTACAGAAACTTGTGCCTCCCTGGGATAAGTGCCTTGACATCGGCGGCGATTATGTTGAAAAGTAGCTAACAGTTCACGCTTTCCCTTGTGTATGTTTGATTTCTACAAATAAAGTAGTCTGTCCGTAATCACAAATGTACCTTAGTAACCGGACATCATTCGTATATTACAAATTCAATAAATAGAAAAGAAATAACCATAAAAACAAGCATCAAACTAAACTTATACTTGCCAGCGTTAACCTATGGAGCAGAGAACCGGATATTGAATAACAGACAAGGAAAGAGAGCAACAGCGGCCAAGAAGTAGTATTTGAGAAAAGTGGTGGATATAAGAAGAATGGAAAAGAAAAGAAACAACTAAACATAAAATCTCTCACAACATGTATAGAAGAGGAGAAACTGAAAAGGCGGAGACACTTATTCAGAACTCCTGATATCATGCAAGTGAAAAAGATTTGGGAGGCAAAGAAAACTGGAAAAGGCCGAAGAAGACGTCCAAGAAAAACATGGAATTATGGAGAGGAATTGTCAATCAAGCCAAGGGCCTACTTAGCGCCTTAGCGAAGATTTCAAGAAAAGAGAAACATCGCGTACAGATGCGAAGGAATTGGCCAGAAATAAAGTAGGATAAATTTGTAGGTCATTAGAAATAAGAGGAAGTTTAAGATTATTTTGATACGTATGTAAAAAAAATCGTTATTCTATTTTCGTTAAAAGAAACAATATGCCATAATCATTGGATATTTTACAACATATTCCTGACACCTGCATATGGCTCGTACATAATTTATTAGCGCCATAAATTAACGGATACCTTCTTTAACGCCTCGTAAAAATATTAACCTCAGATTCCGTTTAATTCCGTCCCGGTTTTGGGCTTTCGCAATTCCGCGCGCACAGAACCAAGCGCGCCGTAGTTGTACGCATATATCTGTCTACTTAATTTAACGATGACTACCGCTTAAAGCTATTCCGGGAATGCGTAGCCCGATACCGGGGAAATTAAGGAATTTACTGCACCCGCCTCTCGCGAGTTCTTGATGAGTTCAACTTTGTCGTTTGCTGAGAAAATTCTTCAGGATGTATGTACTACGCTGTTAATAAAATTGAAACGGACGATTATGGCATCGCGGTTTTCCGGGTGCAATTACCTCGAACGTCCAATGGGATTATATACGACTGACTGTCAATGGTTTGGAGACTTACGATAAGCTGTGGATTTTACCAAAGCCGGTTCATTTACTTGCACTGTACAGTAATAATGTTTGGGATTACAAAGGCATATGAATACACGCTGAACGCTGAATTGCGTGAAATAAATAAAAAAGACGTGCAAGAGATACATACGAGTAAAGCTTAATTACAAAAAAAAATGGGATTCTATGTGCACGTAATAACCAGAAAAGGATTTTTCTTCATTCGAGTTCAGCCTTGTCCCGATCAACATATGGGAATCACCAGTCGTCCCTACAGACAGGGCGCTGTGATTTATAGTTAGTATTGGCACAGTATATACAGGGCGACGCATTAGTGTGGCAAAGCTCGATGTATCCGTTATCATGTAAATTACTGTAGACTGTAGATTTGTGCTGCAGTATCCGCTTTTATATATTTTCAATCTCATTCTTAAATTTAAGAGGTTTCCTAATTGCTGGAAGACCTCACGTATTACACCTGTTTTCAAGTCTGGTGATAGTAACGACATTTTTAATTATCGACCGATATATCTA
Source organism: Osmoderma eremita (assembly GCA_031763485.1). Taxonomy (NCBI): domain Eukaryota; kingdom Metazoa; phylum Arthropoda; class Insecta; order Coleoptera; family Scarabaeidae; genus Osmoderma; species Osmoderma eremita. The sequence goes on along the minus strand of JARFOC010000364.1, from coordinate 126,550 downwards.
AAATTTTTGAATTTGTACTATTTGAGCGTATGTATTGACATATTTCTACCAACTCCTTACCAACACGGATTTGTGCGTGGTAAATCTACATGTACCAACTTATGTATTTTTACCGATTTCGTTTCTAAATCTCTTGATGATAGAATCCAGGTTGATGCGGTGTATGTTGATTTTTCAAAAGCGTTCGACAAAGTGCAGCGCTCATTGAATGTCCGTAAGCTTGGTCGTTTTGGTTTATCTGCTGATATCATCTTATCTTACCGGTAGAGGGAACTATGTAGAGTGGCGTTAAGTCTTACAATTATCCTAGTACCCCTGGAGTGCGGCATGGATCTGTTTTGGGCCCTTTCCTATTTTTAATCTTTATAAATGATATCTCTAGTTATTTCTCCTCAAGGTGCCCGCTGTATGCGGACGACTTAAAGATTTTGTCGGACGGTCAAGTCCTCAAGTGATTCCGCTCTTTTGCAGGCTGATATTGAGTCTCTCTGCGGTTGGAAGCAACCTTCACTTTAATATTTCCAATATCTCCTATATTTTGCTGCTCTACAAGAAGAGTATCATTTATATCCTCACATCTGTAAGTGTATCAATACGAGGTGGAATATACACTGTGTCTGTTTCACCGTCTTCCATATCAGACATATCTTCTAAAATAGCTTCCAATTCCCGAATAGAAAGAGCCCTTTTCGTTTCATAACTTTCGCGGAAGACATTCCTGTAATTTTTTTAAATAATTTGTACATTAGCTAAAAAGTGATTTGTACATATAAGATATATCAAACTACAATATAACAACGTTGGCCAACACCGCAAGAACACCAACGACGCCTTTGCCTGAAAAGATGCTATTTTAAAAAATAATTGCCACAACACGTTATTTTTAAATTATGACTTCTATGACAGAATTTGTTGATTTATTGGTATATACATAGCTTAAAAAAAGAAAACAGTGGCAGGCACAATTATGAAACAAAAAAATATATATATGATGCTTTGGCCATTAATGGGTTAATTTGTAGAAGCCTTCCAAACCCCATTTCTTGTAATGTGTAGTGTTATGTAAGATTTTACAATATATTCAAAGCAAATTTTTCTTTTATCTATCAACATTAATTAGTCCCATTATCTGCCACCTGCTGGACCTATTATTTATGGCCTAAAAGTCTAGGTTCCTGCATTACCGATTGAGAGAAAGGGAAATATTGACATTTAAGAATTTAATATGCAATAAGTTCTTCCACTTTTCTTTCTTTTATTTTGCTTGGAAATTCCTTTAATATTTCTACGATCCTGAACGATTATCCAACGCTGAAAGTGTCCCAATTAGTTTCAGAAAACAACAACACATACCCCCATTTATATTACCGTTCAATTACCCAAAACTATCCAGCAACCCTTTACACTAAAGCGGAAAATAGATTCCCAAAACACATTGGCAACGCCACGGCGAGACGATCAGTCGCTTCAGAGTCAGTCGCCTCCTGTTAAACGCTTCATGAATCACACCCACACGTACAACAACTACAAATATTAACACTGGCAGCGGCAATGGGATTTACACGCCCGCCGTACGTAGTCTGTAGCATTCAGCGGCCAGAATTGGCGCGACAGATGCGAGTGTGTCAGCAGTGCGATAGACCGGAGGACCACGTAAACTCCGCTTCTGCCACCAGTCCAAACTTTGAAGTCGCATCGTTCGGATCGATTAAGTACCGCTGGATACGCCGCATCTCGGGTTTTACGCGCGAATCGTAAACGCGATTTTTCTCCCGCGAACAACAACGGAAAGACCGGCAGACTTTCACCGCACACGCGGGCGCAAGGAACCAGTTGTTGTGCTGTTGTTCTAGTGCCGAAATCTCCACGAAAGATCGACCTGTGCATCGTATCTTTATTGGTGAGTACTTTTGGATACGTTTCCTATTTAATAATTCAAACCGTTGGCGTAATTACGAAAAAAAAACAGTGCGTATTTTTGCTCTTAAAATTCTTAATAAACAATTATACCAACTGCAAATTTGACTTTTAATACACTTTATACACCCATGAATCTACCCTGAATTTTCTAAGTGGTTACTTCTGATATTTGTGATATGATCAGCTGTGAAATTAAAGTTTTTGTTTCTAAATACAGTGGTGCGCAAAATAATGGCAGAGTCAATAAAATATCATTTATTCCATAGATTTAAAAATTGATACATTTGTACCATTCAAACATAGGAATCTGAGCTATTAAACAGCAACCAACTCTTGCGGAATATGTTATAAGCTATTCAAAATGTAAAAAAAAACAATATGCAAAATTTCTAAATGCAGTAAAATAAAAAAGATATTATTGAAAAGCAAATAACAAAAACTAACTGCAACAATATGGGTTCACTATGTGCTGGCATCGCGCTAAAAGTATCGCAGTTCAACCATTTTCAATCATTGCCCATAATTCTTTAGTATTTTTTAGCTTTGCGTTACTCCCACTTTCTTGACCGTAACCTTTCGTCTTCGTTTTTAGTGGGTCACAAAATTACATATTTTCCATTTTGTAGCTAATCTTTTACCCCTCATGGAGTGTACTTTGGGTCATTGTCATGCATTAAGACCCATCGTAGTGGTATATCTTCTTGAGCATAGATTAATGTACTTAATCGTTATTTCGTCAATCTAAAGATTGGCCGAACACCATGCCACGAAAAACACCCCCAAACCATCACACTGCAGCCCCCGTGATTTATTATCTTTGTGGTAAACCACGGAAAGTAAAAATTCGCTGTCCATTGGACGTCGTACATATTGTTTACCGATAGTATTGCAGTATAATTCGACTTTTGGCTCGTTCCTCCACAGGATTTTGTGCCATTTCAATGCACACCATTCTGGTGTTCGGTAGTAAATGATTGCATAGACGATTGCATAGTAGTACTGGTAAGAACAGATCTCTTACAGAGACGTATTGCACAAAGTTTATCATCTGCTAACCTCCTAAGAGCGGAGGCACTAATGTTAAGTTACACTTTCCTCGCAATTTCGTCACACTAATAAACGGGATTATTTACACCTACCTTACGATTTGCCCATCAATTTTTTTTTAAGTTTCCGTTTACTATCACGCGCCTCTTTTTTATGTTCATGCTTAGGTATCATCTTAGTAGAACATCCTAACAAAATGTGTATAAATGTATAGCTATTCAACTTGCTTCGCAACTTATGAATTACATCTCGCTGAGTGGAGTTAGCTGATATCCATCTTATGTATGGAAGATCAAACGGAATCTCACCTGAGGCTCAACTATTCTACGGGGCTCCATTTTCTAATAGCCAATGTCCCGCAGAAATGTATCGCAGTGAAAGAGAAACTGGTTAGTTATTTCTAGAGTGACAATCTGGTCTACACTATCGCCTATGAATAATTTTCAAGCATTCCAATAGCTTTCAATTGCGTATCGTGGGGTAAATTATGTCTCTCCATCCTCAATTGATACTAAAGAAATTGGAAAAGGAAATTGATCGCAAAAAACCTGGGATGACAAATCAACAAATCTTACATTCTTTTTATTTCCACTGATGTTAATTGGACCTTATTGTCACTTAAACTATCGAAACACATGGAGATGTTTGTTTGAAAAAAAGTGCTTTCATAATTTCGGTTTGAATTAGTATTACTTGTTTGTGAAATAATAAAATACAAACGCGATAAAACATGTCTAACATCAGGTAATCATTTATAATGTAATTTGTAAACAAAGGTTGAGGAATCTGGTAACTAAATACAGTAGAACAACAGAAGTGTCCCTTAAAAAAAGTATATTTGTTCAAGAAAAAAAAGTTATGCATTTAAAAATTGAAATAGATAACGAATAATCGGTAAGTATAAACGAATAATGTACGCGCGCCAAGTTAATCGCGGTTTCGACAATACGAGTTGGGTCACCTCTGATGTTGATGTTGTGAAAAAGTTAGAATAAAAGAATTTAGAAAGATACGGGATTTAGAATAATTAGCTGTTTGACCATGTGTGAGTACGTGAGTCTTATGTGTTCCTGAGTTGAAGAATGGGCTTCGAAGCGGTGAAGGTGACACCTAACACTACCACATGGTGCTTACAACAAGAAACAACACTGTCCTGTTGTGATCGGACTTAGATGAACGGTTTGTTCTGTCTCGAAGAGACGGACAGATCTTGCCTGGATAGACGAAGACGTTGTTGCGGGCGGACAGAGACGAACATTGGGTGTCCTGGCCGGACAGAAAGGAGCTTAGTTAATGTCCTGATCGTTGGAGAATAAATCGCTGTCGCGCCCTGATCAGACAAAGACTGTTGTCTCGCGAATGAGCCGATACGTACTTAAGAAACGAACTGTCGAATCGAGATCGCCAAAGGAACTCCAGACGGGAACTGACTTGCTTTGGGAATTTTCTCCCGAAGAAGAGTTGCAAAATTACCTGAACTGGCGAAGGGTTCAACCACCGGACAAATATTCATTTAAAAATATTTTAGGAAAATGAAGCTTTACTGAATGAATCACGGGTTAATTACGTATTAATTCATTCAGAGAAATTGCAATGTAACACGGATTAAAATGATATCTGACACAACTATATTTAATAAGAAAGAGATTAAATATAATTTAGAAATCGAATAATTAAATGCATGACTTCTGTATTCCCGAAGAGAAAGGGCTTTTGTTTGTCTACCCGATCCAGGATGTTTGTTACTAGGGGCAGTTAAAGTGATGACGTATTCGTACTATCGGCATATTCGATAATAAATGTAAATCGCTTTATTGCTTCGTTCAAGGAAAAATTTTATGAATGCGCCGCAGGTGTTAACTAAAATCTACAGGAAAACAATTCTCAAACTTTTCCTAAATAAATAGTTACGAAACATGATAAAATAATATTCTAGAAGAAAAGAATTGTTTCCTGTTACACGGTGAGTGTAACAATGTTTTTGAGTTAATTCGAATTTCAGAAATTTGAAGTAATTTATTTTATGTTTTAACTTTAACAAACGATTCTTAACGATTGCAACCTTTGCACCGCATGCTTTTCTATGTTTGAAATCAATCAAGCGCATTGCCCAGACAGATACAAATGCAATAAACCAGATAATAAAACTGATTGATTATTTCCAATTATGAATTAGGTTTATTAGTCTGTTGATCAAACGTCGAATTATTGAACCAAACAAATCTCTCGATGTTGGTGTTCTTTGGAACGGAATCAATTTCTAATTAACTAGAACTGTATTTATTTTTAATGAGGTGTTGATCATTTCATAATTAATTAAGTGAAGCGTTTATTTACACGTCTTCTGATTTCCAATAAAATGATAAGATAAACAAATAAATTTCTAGAAATCAAAAATGGGAGGTGATCAAAACTGAAATCTAAATGTAAATGGCACTACAACTCACATAAATTACGGATCTATGAAATTATTAGTTTATATGCGTAGTGATTGTCGTAAGAGAGATTACGCAAGTTTCGGCTAATTATGTAATCTGTATTCCTTATCGACGCTCGTTGGTGCAATAACTCTAAAATCCCGTTGTGTTTTTATTGTTTATCAGACGATACGCATTTTGTGGTGTTAATAATTAAGTTTACGTGCCATTTTATGCGTCAGTGATTCTTAAAAAAAAGCGAAATCGTTTTCAAAACTTTTCCGAAATTAATGTATTGTTGAGTGTACTATTCTAAAATTCAATGTATACATACAAAAGATTTTGATTTCAAAAAATATATTGTAGACACTACATATGTTTCACCAGAACTTGACTTGTGACTTCATCAAGTGATGAAACACCTCATCATCTTATGAAGCCACTGTGTGGTGAAACATATCCAGTGGCTACAATATATTTTTTGAAACCAGAATCTTTTGTGTTATTATTTATATAAAAATATATTTGGCAGAAGTAACAACAAAATCTGCTACACAAGTAATTGTATAAATTGCTAAAGGCATAACGATAAAATTTAATCTACAAAGGTATCATTATACGTTAATGCTTATGCGGTTAGGTATAGTATTTCTCAGTAACATGAGAAATCTCTCCGAAATCTATCCGGTAGCCTTTGTGTAATGTATCCATTGCGGAAGCCTATACGACAAAGCGTTACATTTTAGCACAGACTCATAAGGTATCATACTCGACGGGAGCATAAAGAAATAGAATGAATTATTTAAATAACATACTTGCTACCTAGGAAGATAGACACGCAAGGAAATATACTTTAAATTGTAAAAATCATTATTACTTTTCTTTTGGAGGTCAATAAGAACTAATCATTAGATAATTGTCTAGTAGTGAAGTAGAAATAGACCAATATTGAAATTGAAAATAGATCTTTCAAATAACACAACTGTTATTGTTGTAATAATTCAGTATGTGCCCATAAGTTATAACGGTATATTTCAGCCGCTCTGTAAGTTTTTTTCTCATACCACTCATATCATATCAACCTCATTGTCTGTGACAAAGCTGTTATCTGGCAATTATACTCAATGTTACACTTATTTATTACTCCAATGGCCCTCTCTGTGAGATAATCAAATGTATGTATGTGCATGCCCCGATGTATCTATACCTTCGAACTGTTTCCATCTTCTGTTGCCAAAACTACACAGAATATTGGTTAATTATGAATATTTGATCATCCATCAAGAGACGTACAAACTGACTTGCATGATATATTTTTACAATATTTCGATTTCCCCTTTCAAATATTAGAAAAAAACCCGATGACAACTGAATCCTAGAAGATAGAACATATCCTGGTCTTTGGATTTCAATTACTTTTCGAAATCCTTTATGTTCGATTGACCTACAATTAGTTGCCAAAGTCATCTTAGCTATCTGCTGGTCTAATTCTTGTTTCTTCTCCTGACCTATTCTAACAATTAAGGAGCTTAAAATTTCAGCATTGCTACTAGTGCTAATGCAGCTGCCTTTATATTCATTTTTTGTTTTATGTGTGGTATAGTTACCGTTTCTTCACTTCCTTTTCCTTGTCTTGACGGTTGGGATTAATTTACTTGGTCACTTTAACCATCACCATTGTTTGACTGAATTTTATTTTACAGGTTAAAAATAAATGGGAATTTTTAAGCTTCTGGGCCAACCTTAGCATGCGTTCACCGCATTTTTTACACATAGCACGGCACTCAAATGTGTCAACGATAGTTTTCCCAACAAAGCATTGTTTAATATTTTTCAGCCTCTACTTGTCATTTTAATACGTCTCGCGAATACCTTCACTCATCCAGATGGTAACATTAACAACGAGAAACATGGCGCGGTGTTGGACTTCAACGCGATTTACAAGTTTCGACTTGTTGCAACACATTCGAGGAAGGATTGTTAACTTGTATAAACAAATATCTCGCCAGTTTTTCAGATTTTTGCGCAATACTTTATCAATACTTCACCCTACATTATGCAAATGTTTAATCAACACTTTTTTTGCTATTAGTAATCGTTACATTGTTGTTAAACCAGCTGTAATAATAAAAAATAAATAAATCATATCATTTATATGGAAAAACATACGGGACCGTATACACTTGCTAATATGCAACGAATTAATAAGCTAATAGTACGGTTAGAATCTTCGAGACTGAGAAGTTAATAAAACAACTTTTACACGCAATAAAAATGTTAATGTTATTTTACCTTGGAAACGATATGTGAACAAATAAAGCGAATAAAGAAAGGTCTATATTTATATTACATTATTTACCTAACAATATCGAAATAGTTAAATGCAGAGTATACAGAAAATTAGCGATTTTAAATATTTTAAGTTACTAATTAACTAAACTAGCCTAAGAAGTTAATTATGTGAGATAAGGACCTCAATTCAAAATGCAGTTTCAAATTTAGTTTTAAATACCGGCCAATCGAAATCTTTTATACTTTCGAGAGCAATGAATTGTTTTTGCCTTCCAAATTAAGTTGGTGGTATGAGTTAAGTAACACCGTTGACAGATGAGGTTATGTTGTTATTGTTCTTTTTATAAATGACTACAAGCAGATACTTCTGTTGAAAAAACAAAAGTTTAACAATAAACACAGTCGCAATAAATACTTTTAGTAATAAATGTTTTTAGTGCATTTAGATTTTTATGATTGAATTTCAAAAAAATGATTTATAAATCTACATTACCCTAACCGAACTTGTTACACAGATTATTTTTCTAAATAGCAACCGTTGGAATATGTTAAAGATAAGACTGAGAATTAAAAGGCATTTGCCAAGTAAATCTTTGAATCATTCTTATGAAATTGCATTACAAGGTCGAAAAGAAATTCTAATTTTTCAATGAATCATCTAAAAAAACCTATGTATGGTATGAGAAAATTGTTTTTTTACTGTTTTATACATTTTAATATCCGTTAATAAATCATGTGCTTGTACAGTTTTATGATACTAGAGATGGGAAATACATAAATAAAAGGTCATGCAGGATTTATTTTATATTCATCTAGCTTACCCAGCCTTTAATTTTTGACAACTACATGTGTTTGTTTGCCGTGTTTGTTGCTCGAAGCCTACTTATGAATTAATAGAAATAATAATTGTTTATTTTGCTACAAATCAAAATCTAAAAAAAGATAGCTATACCAAATGTTATATCAATGAAATCAGAAAAAAATGCATTTAAATGACACTATGGCCATGGATTTTTAAATCAAATTATTAGATTCTCCATAAAAAGCTATACTAGAAACAGTTCTCACCTCTATTTTATCTTTACGGGTTGTGAATATATTTGACGTTGAAATTTTTGGAAGTTTTCAATTTTTCTTGAATACCTTACAAACCTTGCAGTGGATAACAAGTGTGACACTAGCATCAACTATTACTCTATTTTCTAATCAATTTAGTCCATTTAACGGATTCTGTATCTTTAATATTAAGAAATATACGGAGATAGAAAATTAGCAGCCGGTGTAATACATTGTGTCTGTAAATAGTTGGTAGACTTCTCGCCAGATCGGATTGTCGTAAGCTGCGCGAAAGTGCTTACGTCACAAACTACTATTCGTCAAATAAATATAGCACAATAAAGGCAAATTCAACTGTTAAGAATTACGCTAGATAATTTTTAATGAAAAGACGACTTTTTGTTTTTAAATGTTCGACAGTAATCATTATTTGCACGTATGATAGTATATAATTTCCGTATTATTTTTCATCATATGTTAATTACAACACAACCTTTATCATATGGTGAATTACCCTTAATTTATGTTTGACCTTAAACGTCAAATAATTTATTTACAATTTACTTATAGGTTAGAGTTTTAACTTTTGCGTCCAAAATTGGTTGTAAAATGATAAAATAGCAACACTAAAAGCTATTTAGTTATATACTGACCAACTCGTTATCTAACTTATGCAAGGCAAGATTTAAAGATCTATTAATTTAAAGTATTTGTAGGTGAAAGGGAATTCCAGAAAAACACTACAAACCGTTCAGAAGTAGCGTCCAAAAGAGCTGTGATGATATAAAATAAACAACGGGAAATTAAATACAAGAAAATAAAGGAAAACACGAGCGACGTAATGCAGAATGTAAGTAAACAAGATGGCGGAATCCTATGTTTATTCGGCGGTCTTATTTTTTATCGCTTTTTCTTTCATATCCTTACACTAGCTCTATTCAGAATATGCCTCAAACTTTATGAATTTGTGTAAAAGTTCTAGGGCTTGCATCGATTTTAACGGAGCACAAGTTTATTCGCTTGATTAGAGATCGGTTAGGTACTTTATTTATTTTCTGAAGATAATTCATCTGAGTATGTGCGTGTTTAGATAAACCCAGATGTATAATAATCATCTTGCAAAACACGAACAATAACATCAACAGTAGAGACTGTCGAATTATAACAGCCATCACGTTCCGTCAAGAACGTCACGATTAACCCTCGACCCATTCCTCTCCCATAACAAACATCGATACGATACTATAAACAATCGGAATTGCATTTGGTGTTTTCGTTTATGTTTTGTCGCACAACGCTATCCGTGCACATGCCTCCTCGTTGTAATACAAATTAAAGTGTCAAGGTTGACACAGTCAGCAGCCAATACGTTCCCATGTAAGAAATAATAATGTTAATCATACGATTCCGTTGTCTTATGTAGTTATCGATCTATCAGTCGACGTATATGTAATACATACGTGATTTATTATTTCAATTATTAATAAGCTATGAGTAAATATGGTTGAATTGCGTGGTGCTTTTATTTCTGTTCATTAAAGATTCAAAGCACGCTTGTTATGTATAAATCTAAAACTAAATAAATTCCTAGTTCGATCATATTTTAGTTTCCCAAAAGGTTTCGTAGAAATTTCTAAATCAGATATCGGCTCCTTTACGTGAATACAAATTTTGACAATCAGCACTCCTTCATTTGACAGTCGAAAACGTTTTGTACCTAAATCCAAATGTTTTTGTTAAAAATTTCCAACCCATTAAATCTTTTTATAAGCGATGACAAAGTTTGATCCAGTATAGAGAAAAAGAAAGCGACTTTTTTCTCTTTTCTTTGACGAAAAGGTTTCTTTTTTACTTTGCAGGTTTTACTGAGGATGGCAACATAGTTGCCGAAATACGTATCAAGCGTTTTTCACTCGTTAAGATGATAAGAGCATTTTTTGTTTTAGTTTTAGTATTTCAAACCGTATTCTATTATTTTATGACGAAAAGTTTTAGTAAACAAGAACATTGGACCGAGTTCATGCTCTTCAGCTAGTTCCCTGACATCACCAAGAACTTCATTAAAACCTTTGACAAGCCGAAAATTTTGAAAAGAGTTTTTTTACACAATCCACACGCCTGTTTATATTTCTTTGTAGATTCTGTATTAACTTACTAACGGAAGCGATTTTAAACAACTGAGCACAAGCATATGTATTTTTTTTATTTTTGTTTCAATAATCAACACACTATTCGGATTACTCCTCCCTCACAAAGTATTAATTAATTCCGGGCGACACATGTTTCGGGAATACGTGGATTCCTATTATCAAGTCGAATAACCGAATGAGCGCAATATATCTGCTCTCATGTCGGTATTGCGAAATATGTTCCTTATACCTAGTTTCGATAGACCTCTTTGTCTGTCCAATGTAGACTTTCTCACAATCTCCACATGTAATTTTATAAATTCCCGACAAACAAAATGGGAATCCATGTATTCCCGAAACACGTGTCGTCCCGAATTAATTAATACTTTGTGCGGGAGGAGTAATCCGAAGAGTGCGTTTATTGTGCTACCCCACATTCCTTGCAATCTTCACTTTTGTTTCAACAATAAAAAAAAACCCATATGATTGATACAATCAAATTTTTGATAGTCCGACTAAAATCTACGATTAAATACGAGCAAACAAATATCATGTTGTTGGAACTTGCTGTGAGTAGAGTTATAAGAGGTCGCTGTGTCGAAACTGCGAAACGACACCGATCGCGATTTGGAGCACTTCTAGTTTTTTGAGGACTTCTCGTTTTTTGATTCTGTTCATTACATAATGAATCTAGCGTGGGAGAAGCTGTTCGTGCGTGTACTTACTTGGGACCTCGTGCTGGTGCTGGGAGTCGAGTTATGAGGGGTCGCTGTGTCGAAACTGGTTGAACAATTTGCTTGCTCTAAATATATGAAGAGTACACGGAAAAAAGAGATAGGGTAGCAAAAAGCAGTAAGTGAGAAAAACGCATTTCAAATATTCAAACAGTTATTACAGAAAACTTATAATTCAAAACATAAATACAGTATGTTTAATCTAACATATATTTCTTCTAAATTAATTTAAAAAAAAACTCAATAAAGAACATATCGAATTCAAAGTAAGTTAATAATTAAATTATTTCGTCGTCGCTGTCGGTACAGTTGTTGGGTCTTGGCAGATTAGCGAAATACTCCCAGGCTTCGGGACCGCAAAATGTTTTTAATTCTTGCAAATTATTATATTTACTTATAGGCAGAGGCAACAGAACTGAAATATAAGATAATTAGAAATGATTAATTGATGGATCGATCAATTTTCAGCGATAACTTACAATCTAACAGCACTCACATCATAGTTTTATTAAAATAAGTTAAAACATTTGCAATCATACACTTCTCCTTCAGGCTAAAATTTTCGCCCTTACGCCGTTTTCTCCGTACGGGCTCCATTAATGCAGTGAAAAGTGTAGTTAAGTAAACGTATAGGTTATAAAATTTCTAAAAATCCAGAAAAATATCTATACTTATTATCCTGTGCACGCTCGAAAAAGATAGAAGCGTTCTGAGAAGAACGATTTGTATAACTATATAGAAACAAATTAAGGTGGAATTTAACTAAAAATTGTTTAAAACTACGAGGATAACGATTGACAGCAGTTAACGCTAATAGACAGATAGATAGGTACTTTGCCGACGCCTAAGTGAAGATAGCGCTAATGACAGCAACTAAGGATAGTAAGAGATAAAAGTTGCTATTATATCCCATACTGTATACGGAGGTTGAGACGATCTATAACACGAAAATAGGTACGTCAGATGGCATTACGCCCATTTAGAAATTACCAACTAAAAGAAGAAAGCAGAATTACCACTTTCTATTCCCTTTTCTTACACACCTGTGCAGCTACACTGCAGTATTTATTGATACTAGTATGTGCACAAGCACATTTGTAAAATCAACTCATACATACGTTGCATCAACAATAAAAACAATCGTATATACACCTGCGACAAAGAAGAAAGTAAAATCCGACAAGAAGAGCGGGCAGAAAGTCTGGTCTGGCGAAAAAGGAGCGATCAACAACGGCGCTGTTTCGTTGACCTTCGGAAATTGTGCGACTTTAACCTGTGTGGCGACAAGTCTAACAACAATGGGGAAATAATTTATTGGTCTATCATCAACTGAAACCAGATGGTTCGCTGTTTTCGAAAAATGTCACGTTTTCAACAGTTTCTTGTTGTGTCTTTTGGGAAAGAAGTTGCTAACCATTCCAAGATAGATGTGGTTATACAATATTTAGGATGAGAAATTGTTTGGATAACGATAACTAACCTTTTTTTGCGAATTTAATATAATGCATATAGTCTGGCGCGGATTCAGAAAGAATCGACAGGGGGGGGACAAAGTCACGTGGCAAATTTTGTGACTTTATACGGAGTGTTGTTACAGGTACAAGTTGCCTATTAATAAATGTGTAACAGTTATCCGTGTCTCTGAAACGTGTGGCAGATAAACCTTTTCTATAGTAACTATTCTTTTGCAAGATCTACAAATAAGGCATATTAATGCCGCCATTTAGTTGATAAATAGAGAAACTTAAATTGCTGATTTGTAAACTTAACAGTAGTTAATAGCTCTAACATAATTAATTTATATTTTCACATAAAAGAAAGGAAAAAGTAAGTAAATATAAAATAAGAACAAAGTAAAACTGGTTTGTATAAATTGTAATCGCAATTTTCGAGTGTGCTTCTTTGCAAATAGGTCTAGATTTGATGGCTACCCTATTTAATATTAAAATATGTTCTTGGTCAATAAAACCATGTAAAAAATGACAAAATCCAATATGGCGCCGGTAAGAAATAAGAAAATTGATGATGGCCAGAAGGAATCGAAACGTCATATAAGAATTTTGAGTACACCATTAGATAGAAGATCAAAAGTGGCCTTGAGAATGTGTTTTTAGTTTTTTCTCTGCAAGGCCGAATAGAAGTGCTAGAGGTAAAAGAAGGAAATGAGTTTTTTTCGTTTTTTTTTTTAAATCTCGAACATGATTTGTCACAGGTCTTAGGGTTCATAACAAACACAAAATTACGTTGCCAAATGTAAACCTACTCTCTATCTCCAATAATAAGCGAGATCCGCATGGTGAGTGTCGAAAATGAATCATCCTGTATACTGAGGTTGGTTGCGATTATACTCGTCTTGAGCAATGAAAGGGTTAACTACTATACGATTGAAGATAAAGTACAAATAATAAAACTATATTACCCTGGCGATTCGGCAGAAGTTACTCGTGGTTTATTTGCAGTTAAATTTCTAAATAGGCCTATTCCAAGCACAATACAAAATACGGTTCGAGCATTAGAGACCACGGGAACCCTGTTAATTTAAAGAAAATGAAATTACTACACCGTAAATTATACTTTTTTTTTTATTAAGAGTTATTGTTTATTTGCTTTTTATTTACAAATTTAGAACAGTTGAAGACTCTATATTAAAAACAACACATGTCCATAAAGTTTCTTGCAAAAACTACACATGTCCTGGACTTGTGTTGTTTTTAGAGGAAATTATATTCCATGTTTTCTAACCTATAAATATAGTTGTGTAAGTACCTGTTGCATTTACGATGGACAATTTTAATTGCAATGATAATACAAATGAAGTGCAGTGGAAAGAAAGCAAAACAAGAGCCTAAGGCAAAAGAAATTAGGCTTTCAAAAGTAAGTGGAGAAGAGCATATTAATCATAAGGGGAGGCTAATTCCGGGACGAATGGCAGGAAATACATGCAGGTAAATATCAATAAAATACTATATAATGCGCAGGTAACACTACCTACATTTAGATGTAAGAAAAAATGTTTGGAGAAAATTGGAGAAAACGCAAAGAAAACTATATTTCAACAGTATTATGGCATGCAGAATAAAAATGAACAGGATGCCCATTTATCTGGTTTAATGGTAATGAAACCTATCAATAGAAGACGTCCCAGAGATACACCTGATGCAAAGCGGAAAACAAGATGTGCTGTATTTTCCTACAAAGTTAGGTCAAATGGAAAGGAGTAGCAACTATGTCAAGACGCTTTTTTGAAGATACATGCTGTAACACCGGGCCAAGTAAGAAGACTCCAAAACAGTTTAGTAACTGACGGACAATCACCTAGAGACTGCACGGGTTCACATTCCAACGGACCACGAAAATTTCCACCAGCGGTAATTACTTTAATAAAAATCCACATTATGACGTTTCAACCTGTGCAATTTCACTACTCTAGACGTAAAAATCCGAATTTCTCTTATTTGCCTGACAGCTTAACAGTTAAAGACATGCATTCTATGTTTGTAGCTGCATACAGGATCAATATACTTTATAAGATATATTGATTTACGTTCAAAATTAAATTTTCTCTGACACATGTGCTGAGTGTGATATCTACACACAAAAACTGAATAATACCACATGCCCAGAAAAAGAACTCAACAATGCAAGAACGCAAAAAGAACTACACTTGAGAAAGGCAGAGGCATTTTTTGCACTGCGACGAAAATATAAAGCAAAAGCACAGGCAGGAGAAGTGGAATGTCTGACGTTTGATTTTATACAGAATCTCCCATTGCCCCACATTCCAACAAACCCTGTATTTTATGCGCGCCAATTGTGGTATTATGTGTTTGGCATTCATAATGTGGGCAGTGGAGACGCTGCTATCTATACGTACCCTGAAGCTATAGCAAAAAAAGGAAGCAATGATGTCACCTCAATGATCCTTCACTATATAAACAACCATGAATTGACTTCACGAACTCCAGTTCTCATAAGCGACGGGTGTCCTGGCCAAAATAAAAATTATGTGATGGTTCATTTTATATACTTTCTGGTTCATGTCCTCAAGCTCTTTGATGAAGTTCGTTATATATTTCCAGTAAGAGGTCATTCATACCTCCCAAATGATCAAGGCTTTGCTTTGATCGAAAAGAAAAAAAGACGTGCAGAACGAGTGGAGGTTCCTGCAGAATGGGATAATTTAATACTGAAGGCCAGAGAAAAACCATCCCAATTTGAATTAGTGAAGATGAACCAGAAAAACTTCTTTGACATTAAGTCCGCTACAGATAGATTTTTCTTAAAAGCTGCAAACCCCCCTCCCCCCTCTCCCTCCCCCATACAAATAAAAAACATAAGAGAAGTGGAAATTAAAAAAGATGTGCCTACTATAAATGTCCGCGATAGCTACAGTGGTTACTGGAGATCCTGTATAATCCGCAATAAAGTCCGCTTGCCTGAGACAATAACTCTTACATATTCCTATAGTGATTCAGTCCAGATTGCACCTTTGAAGATACAGAATCTTCAAACCTTGCTGGGATATCTACATAGACCTGAAAATAAGTTGTTCTATAACGATTTGTTCAGCCACAATAACACTGAATAACATTGAAAATAGTTCTTCGAATGTCAGTAATATGCAGGAACTGGACGAAGATGATAATAGTAGTGGTTGCGATGAAGCGTAATAATAAAATTAATTATTCTTTTCTTTTCTAATGTTATAATAAACTGAAAAATAAAGTTAGTTTCTACTCGTTTTCCTTATTTTTGACACAGGTCCGTATTTTTTCCAAATTATTCCGCAAAAACAACACATTTTTTTGACATTCTGGACACATTAAGAAAAAAAAACAATCATAAATCAAGAAGATAATAAGTACAGCCAATTTAAACCTCTAAAAAAAATAAACGGTCTAAAACGTTGGTCTCGAAGTTTTTTGTGTTTCCTGAAAAAAATGGTTTTTGGACTTGTGTTGTTTTTAAAATAATGTCTTCAGTTGTTACGTCCCTACATTGTTTTTGGGTTGTACTGTTGCCAAATTGGTTAGAGTATAAAATTCTATTCTCCAACACCTTTTTATATTTAGATAAAAGAATTATAATAAGCCAGGGCTTGTTGAATGACCAATATTTAGATTACACCACATCCACATTTTTTTTTACTTTCCTAGTACCCATCTCTAACATAAAATATCTTTAAACATGTATTATATTGTGTGAAGGAAACCACGAAAAATCCAGGCAATTGTAAACATTGATAAAACCACGTTCGAAACGCAGAATATCAGGGTATGTATTATAGATACAATGATTTATATATTTTTCGCGTGAAAATCCAGATAAACTCTGGAAAAAAAGTTACATTTCTCACTTCTCCGTACAGTCTAACGAATTAGACGTGATTAGAGCTGTTATTATTACCATAAAGTGTGTATATATTACATGCGATTATTTAGAATTAATCGTTTACTGTTGACGATAATCAAGGTCTGCCAAGAAAGGACGGTTGTTTGAGTTCGTGATCAATTAACGCGTTCGTTAAAAACGATACATACGGAACATTTGCATGTATTAAATACGAATAGGAGAGTCCTAGTACGATATATCCAGTGCAGCTGACGCCAGTTGTCTGTCTGACGTTATTTTCGTAATGCATTTGTTTGTATTGTTAACTCGGTTGTTAAACGAAAAGGTGTCTCGTGTACTCGTATGAAAAAGAAGTATGTAAACGAATAGATCTTGCACATATAAATTGGCCGGTGTTCTAATGAATAGATTCTTTAAAATGTCAGGTAAGATTGTCTTCGTTATTGATGGTTTAATTTTACATATGTAGGTAGCTCGTGAAATGAAATTAATTACACATATTTAGAAGTTTTAGAAATTGCATGCAACGATTACTTTACTTGTCTAATATAAATTTAAAATAATTATAATAAATGTGTTGGGTATTGCTTATAATTATCATAATGCGTCGAATCAAGATTTGTTTAGCTAAGGTTGTGGCTTCTTAAACCAAAAATTATTTGATGATACCTAATGAAAAATATCCCTCCCCATACAATGTCTTCTGTTAAAATACTTCAAAGAATTCTGGGATGAAAAACACAGCCATTTACAAATAAATAGAAAGATATGAGACATATGTCGTCTTTGCCGCAACTTCTAGTGATGATGAAACTGGAAAATCATGATAAATGACACCTGCATCTTGTATTCTATTGAAACTTAAGAACGTACCGCCAACGTTAAGACGTTTGACATTTATAAATCAGGATTGCTACGATAAATTTCCAGAGTTTGATTGGCTTCTTGTTAATATTATTTTTTATTTATCAATATAAAATGTTAGATTAAAGTGATAGTGGACTGTATGTACGAATCACATACAACTAATAGATTTTAATTGTCGATGGAAGATGTTCATAAATATTTTCTAGCACAATTATAAAGATATACAGTGTTTTGCACTAAAATGCAGAAAAAAAATAGATGAAAACATTTATACAGAAGATTAGTTAGATTAGAAACGAAATATTCAAATATTTTTTCTGTTCTCAATCCTAACATCACTAAGTGGCCAATGGCGTATGAAATTCTCCATTCAAGTTAAGAAAACGGTAGCGGGCGCTGTGATCTGCGGACCTATCACACAGGAGCAATAAGGATATATTCGAGAATAGCGGCAAATTCAAATTTATTTCAATAGGAACAGCTGATTAGATAGATAATTGTAGTTTATGGAAAATCATAAACTATAATATATAACCGTATTGGTTATTTTTTTATGCGGGGATTTAAAAACTACCTGTTCTTTTCTATAGCCATATAATGTGTGCAATCTTTAACAAATTCATGTATAATCCAGTAACATATCACCTTAAGAAGAAATACAAAGAAACTCGGGTAAATAACTGTACGAACTTGAATAGTTCATTTGTAATAAGTGTTCTAATGATAATTATATGTTCACAACAATCATATGCTCTTGTGAAGTTCAAATTGTTCATTGTTAAAATATAAAATACAAAATAGGATACGGTGGCTTAAAATAGAACTCCTGGTATCCAGGAGTTCTTCACTCATCGAGGTGGTAAGGGTATTTTTATTTTTAACATTGTTAAAATATATGAAAACACAAATGTTTGACATATTTCCACTTGTTTTCTCTCTAACAAAACTGAAATAAACCCATGTATTAAAAAGTCATTATTAAAAAGCAGATTCCGATGATAGGTCAGATGATGATCCTGTGTTTGTAGTATGTTAATAACTAATGTTATCCAGCTCATACATTTTATTTTCTTCTTCAATAGTATGTTTTTTGCAATTTGTCCATTTCGCAGCTGTTACAAGGTTAGTCTCTTCTTTTAATAAAGTTTTTACTTCTGCTAACTTGAAGGCTTTATTGTTGGCAGCTACATGATGCTTCACTTGTGCCCATACAAGTTCGATTGGGTTTAAATTGCAGTGGTATGGCGGTAATCGTGAAACTATACGACCATTTTTTGTTTCCATTTCGTCAATCACATATGGTATTGGATTATCGCCTGCATATTTCTTTGTGAGTTCAAGAAGCTCAGCTTTTAAAAAAGTATTATCGACAACAATGTCCCTTGAAAGAAGCCACTCAATTAGTGCGTCTTTTTTTCCATGATGCATTAGGTAATTTTTGAGCCTTAACGAAGTGATAGGGAGCAGTATCCATTACAATAATGTAGGTGGGCTCAAGATCAAGTGGAACTTTTACCATCCACTCTTTGAACACTTCACCGTTCATTTCCTCATGATAGTCACCAGTTTTCTTTGATTCAAATAGCATAAGACCATTTTCAACAAACTCCTCTTCACTACCAATATCCAAAACAATCAATCGATTTTTCTTTTCCATATGGTTATTTTAAACCAGTTGTGGTTCTCTTAATAACTGCTTGCCAAAGTTTCTGTTTTGTGTGTTTCATCCAAATAATAAATCTTTTTACCCTCTGCATGATACTTTCGAATAGCAGTTAAATAACGACGCCTCCATAAAACGATGTCTTGTCGTTCTATTAATATAGGTTTTCGATTTCGTTTTCCCCACTTAAAATCCAATAGCTTTAAAATTTTCCACAATATCGCTCGCTTGAATTCAGGTAAAGTGTCATCTTCGTTAACAACCTACAAAAGATTTATAAGTTGGTTCTGAGTAAAATAAATATATTTACACTTAATATTTTTTGTACAGGTAATCAATTCATTTCGCAGAAAGAAAGAATGTACATGTCTACTAATTTTGAATTTTTCAGATTCGTCCAAATGATGATATATTGTCTCACGAACACGGTTTTTAGGGGGTGAATTTACAATCGCGTAGTATCAATTTCTTTCACAATATTCCACATATTTTTTTCGCCGAGTCCAAAGTGCTTTGCAGCCAATCTTATTGATACCGACTTCGAGTTGTCATACTTCAACTGCGAATATAGATTGTAATCCATTAACCTTTGGCCACTGCGGATATATTTTCCTTGGGGATATTTTATGGTCTCAGCAATGGGTTATCATCTTGGTCCAATACTTCTTCGTCAGCCATATTAAGACACCGAACACCCTGTAACTCTCAATAAACACCTTTTTGCACTTTCAATAGATAGAACATACCTCAAATTATCAAGTACTGCAATAATCGAGTTCTGACAAGAACTATCTTGGAGACAATATTTAAAATATAATAAAACGGAAAGTATAAGCAAACAACAATTTGATAGAAAATAGAAGATGAAAGCAGCGGAATCAGAGTGGAATGCAACGACTGAATTTGACGAAAGGCATTACAGTAAACATAGAAATATAGAAATATCAGTGATATTTCATTTCATTCAACATAAATCCATTGCGCGAGAATTATATCCTTTTCGTGTGCGTAAATCTATCGCAGATTTCAGCCAATAGTAAGCCGAGGTATTTTCTCCTATCTTTTCCAACGCTGTTTTCTTAAAATGAATGGACTGTATGTCCGTATCTGTTCTTTTTATAACACTGCAACATTAAATTATTGATTTGTTGAATATGCTGCAATAAATTTTCACCTTAATACAAACAAAATAGTGCTACAACCCCGATATTTTTGCAAAATTTAGAACGAAATATCCAAGTTAGTAGTACAAGCAATATGGCCAACTGATGAAATTGTTGGCTACATTTTTAATCACGTGGTTTTCGGAAATTGTCGGTGACTTTGCACAAAACCACGCAATAATCTAAGCAACATCTACATATTGTACTCAATTGCCGAATTCAGCCATTGATCGAACTTTATACGCAGAGCACTTTGTGTGGATTGCCCTAATTTCTCACATCGCGTTTTGCGCACATTTTATATGCACATCTAATTCATTTTTTTAAATTTTTTACTACACACTTTACACTAGCCAGCTTTGGATGCAACTTGTTGTGAAATCCTCATGTAAATAGAACACATCTAATCTCTAATCTCATGTAATCTGCAACCAAGCGCTTGTAAGTATATAGACACTCAAAGTTAGAATAACACAACTGTTCAAAATCTACTTTCGTCTTTAAGATTTATTCTGCCTCCACCGAAACGCTCGTTAAGTCTTCAGAATTTCACGTACGCAGATATCCCTTTTTTCTTCGAGATATAAACGTGCTAATAAACATTCTCAGTTCGTGTTTAGTCCGTAGTCTATTTCAGAAATGCGCATCATACTTTATGTGTGTTTAAAGGATTCGATGTTTACGTAGCTACGAACTTCACACTTCCAAGTACAGTTGGCGTTGATGTTTATAGTAGTTTCATGTAAGCAGATTACGAAATGGAGTTGTCCAGATATTGTTTATACACACATTATACATGCATGCATATGTGTATTTTGTGTATACACAACTTGAAATTACTTATTCGTATGTATTTTGTGTTTTATGTTCGACTTATTTAAACATATATCAAAAAATACACGTCTCTATATACGTGGGACTATGTGTACTGATTTCCTGTGTTTGATGATGGATTTTATCTGTGTATTCGTTCATACCTTCATAGATTACGAGATGGGTTGAATATTAAGTATAAGGTTTGTTCGGACCTGCAGTTCAAGAATCGTTCTCGAATTTTAAATTATAAGTGCATTGCGCATGACAGTTAAAATTCCAGTTCTAAAGTATAGTGCAGCTCACGTTTTAAAGGAAGTATTGCTCTTATGGACTATATCCATCCTTTTTTATTTTATACGTATTTG
>JARFOC010000364.1:93221-104629 GCA_031763485.1 Osmoderma eremita | reverse complement strand
AGGACATCAGGAGAGAAAGGTGCCTTGACTTTTTGGAATCGATTGAAAATAATGAAAATTTTTTGGAACGTGTCATTGGTGATGAGAGACGGGTGTTTGAGTATGACCCGGAAACAAAACGCCAGAGCATGGAATGGTATACTTCAGGCTCTTCAAAGCCCAAGAAAGTAAGAATGAGCAAATCAAAGATGAAGACCATGCTGATTTGTTTCTTTGATAGTCAGGGAAGCGTTCACAAACAGTTCGTGCCTCAAGGTCCGACAGTTAATCAACATTTTTACCGGGGGGTTCTCCAAAGACTCCGAAAAAGGATTATGCGTGTGAGACCAAACATAAAAAACGATTGGACCCCGCATTATGACAAAGCGTCACACAGCAATTTTCATAAACGATTGTTTGACCAGTAAAATATTTCTGTGGCTCCTCACCCTCCTTATTCACCTGACTTGAGTCCTTGTGACTTTTTCCTCTTCCCAAGGTTGAAAATTCATCTGAAGGGCCATCATTTTGGGACACTCGAAAACGTTCAAACGGCTGTAATCAAACAGCTAAAGGCGATTCCAATATCCGAGTTCCAGCACTGCTATGAGGAATGGAAGAACCGTCTCCAACGCTGTGTGGCTCCCCAAGGGAGCTATTTTGATGGAGACAACGTTCAATTGCAATTATATTCAAATAAAAATGTTTAAAAATATCAGTCTCATTACTTAATTTACACACCTCGTATATGGGAAAGGTTATTCAGCATAATATCTCATCTCGTAATGAATATGACTTTAGCGGCATCTATAAGAGAGTAGAGATTATTATTTATTGTATTAATTATTGTTTATTGTAATGTGTTAATATTTCTATAATATAATACATACATTACCTAATCACCCTACCCATACTTACCCATCTACGATATATAATTTTTAACGTATAGCGTTTCATAGACATTTGCAAAAGATACGGCTTAATGTAATATTTATTATAGGTAACTCAGATTTCTTATAAAAATAATATTATTATAAGTGTGTATCCAGAAATGTGTAAAGCAAATGCTTTTTATTAACTGTAATATCTATTGAATATTTTATAAACTTAAAACTAAATGATTTACTTGGAAGAAACATTTTTCTATCTTGGGCTTTTCGATTTTCCAACCCCAAGAAAAATATTTATTTGATATAAATACAATTTTACGAAAATAATTTCCTTATATTAAACAGTTTTTTGATGTAATAGGGACTGATTTTTGCAAGAAAATCTAATTTCTTCATAGGGGAAAGCATTTCTACCAGTGCAAATATTAAAAAGTTTGAAACTATAATTTCTGGTGTTAAAAACTTGCAAGAAATGTAATAAACAATTCAACTATTACAATTGTTATAAGAACTCTTCATTTGCAGACTACTTTTGACTTGAATCTCTTTTTATTATGTGTTTTTTATATTCATTTAGGGATAGCTTATATAAAATTTCAAATAGAATTACCAAGAAGCCTGACTAAGTGAAAATTTGCAATGTGCAATAGCTTTAATAAAAGATCATGTGCTCCATTTTTTTAAAAGAAAATTATTCCAAATTGAATAGAATACATGCCTTGCTAATCCTATTAAAGGTTTCCATTTGTTGATTTGATCATAATGGTAATTCAAGTGGTAGCACAGAATGTGTAGACTGGAAGTTTCACGCTGCTAATTAATTCAGAAATCCCGAATTAGCATATAACGTACCCAATTAAAAAAGGGGTTAATTACAGCATAGGAATTTAATTAAACCGAATTGAACTACTTGCTATGGGGTCAATTACTTCGTTTGATGTAAGAAGTTTACACGAATTAAAAAACAAAACCTTTTATTTCTATTGCAAAGAAAACAAAAATCTATTTGAAAACATCAGCTCTTTCTTCCCTGAACGGTTTTTGTGAAAATTATTTGAACTTTGGGAATTAATCGTTTTTGAAAAGCGAACACTAATACATCATAAATATGTATATTCTCTTCTAAGTGAAAACGAGATGTGTATAAGTCATCGTATAAATAGAACTGATTTCATCTCTGTTATGTTTATTTCCTTTTCACATCTAGAGTACTTCACCGATTTCGATGAAACTTGCAGGATGGCTTCAGGGTGGTCCAACTTAGAAAACTTCCGGTTTTTGGACGGAAATTCGAGGGACTGTTATTAATTTTTGTAGGGTGGAGTGTGATTATGTCAATTGAAGATACATAGAACTAACTAATCCTCGAAATTTCATTGAAAATATTCCTTCAAATAACTACAATGCGTGAATTCTACACATCCATGTGAACTTAGATCATATGAATGTGTAGAATTCAGTAGAGTATAGTCAGAGATGTGCACTGTGTATTGCACAGGAGGGTTTGCTTGTATTTAAATAAAACTAATTCTCTCAAAAGTGATTAAAAAGTTCCATAGAGGCCTTTTCTAGTCTATTAAGTTAAATGTTCGACTATTTTGTTTTCTGAGATTGACCGCTGTGTGGCGTTGCTGCAGCGTTATTAGGGTTGACCTATAGATGACGCATTCTTAGATGGTCGATGTTTCTTAAACAACGGCAGGTATAGTAGCAATAAAAACCATTGCCTGCTAAACAATGACCGCTTCGAAAATTGAAGACAATAATAACGCTTGTGCCTAAGTAGAGGTTGTAACGCGAATGTTAAGGCGGTTGTCTGATGTAATAATAGATATATACCTCTGTAAAGAAAAAATGCAAGTAACTCTTCGAAAAATCGAAAGAACAGTGTCTCAATCCAACAAATACATTTCATTCTATCGTAATATTTTGGTCCTTCGAGCCGGATTTGAGGGTTTGGACGGCGAAGAAGACTACACATGATATATGGTAAACCAATTCCTATAACTTCGGAGAACGTTGTCGAATGTCTAGTTGTATACGTATCCATTTGTAATATATTTATAGCGTATGTATACAAATGTGTATTAAGGGGTAGTGTATAGTAATTTGAGAGTTTTTGAGGCAATTTATTTGTGTGATTGCTATTTTGATAAAGTATATTTAAATATTGTCATTTGCACGATATCCGATGAGGAAATAAGCAAATTGAACCGTAAGAGAGGGTCAATTAAGGCTAAAATTACCGGGTTTCCAACATTTTTAACAACATTTAAGATAAAATGTGAATTAGAAGGTAATGTTAATGTTAGTGAAAATATAGAAAAGCTTGTCATTAAATTAGAAAAACAAGAAGCGCTATTGGTTGAATTTGAAGAGATTCAAATCGAAATTGAATATAGAACGCCCGATGACAAGATCGAGGAGAAATACCAATTATGCGGCACTCTTTATAATGATTGTACGGAAGGGGTAGCTCAGGCTAAAGTATTATTAAAGAATTATGAGGAGATGATGAATTATGAGAAAAATTCACTTATACATAATCATATAAAAGCAATATTTGAGATAGAACCAATAGCAAAAGAGTCCGCGCTCAATCAGAAATTTGATTGATACCGTTTTTAGACACTTAAAGGACCTCGAAACATTAGTGGTACCCGTGCAGCGTTGAGAAGCTATTTTAGTTTACATTATTGTAGCAAAATTAGAGGGAGCGGGAAAAGGAAAAAAGCGGTTTTGATTTGCGAACAATAAATGCTTTAAAGTCATTTTTAAATAATAGAGCCGATTTTCTAGAAACGTTAGATTTTAATCATGGTACTTGTAAAATAATAGATAATGTAAAGGGCGAGCATAAAAGATCGTCTGCATTATTAGCGACAATCATATTCGAGATAGGCAAAAAAATTGCAACTACTGTCATAAAGGTCATTTTATGAAAGATTGCAAAGACTTTGGGAATTTGTCAGTAACATCTAGATTGCTAAAGGTTTAAGAGGTTAAATTTGTGTTTTAACTGTTTATGTTTTGGACATCGAGTTGAAAAATGTAGAGCTAGACCATGCAGTAAATGCAACAGAAAGCATAACTCCTTATTACATACGGAACAAACTGTTAATTCTAGCTCAAGTTCAAATACAAGGGGATCGCAAAATAATGTAAATGATGAAATAGAAGTAGATCCACAGTGCCCTTTGATTTCAAGTCCATGTACTCTCCGATTTTCGTAATTCTGTATCATTACATAATTTATCTTCTAAACTTACAAATCGTTTAATAGATGTCTGCTTAGAACTACCTAATTCTTCGCGGGGTATTTTAAACGGAATCCGTACTACAAAACGGCCATTGCTATCGTTCGAATAAGTTTCAGTAAAATGGGATTCACATATCCGTTCTTCAGTAGATAATGACTGTACGTTACTGTCAACATAGTCTATAGCACAATTTAATCACCACCAAAGCAATTTAAAAAAAAATATTATGTCTAATTTTGTTATTTCAAATTTCAAACATGTGAATATACTGGGAGAGAAAATTTTTCTTTTTCCCAAAATATCAATTTTATGTTAGTTAATATATTCTGTTCACAATTAAGTGCTGTTTTAAAATATTATTCTACTATTATTCGATTTATTGGATAAAAGTGGCATGGCGTGCTTTTGTACAGCAACTTCGACAGCGCAAACCTTTGGATCTCTTCTTGTATTAAAACTTGAGTTTACAATAGTTATTTAGAGCTATAATTGCTGTAAATTCTTTTCTTTCGAGATTTTTTCTAGAAGCAATATATTTATTTAAACGCAATTCACAAATTTCTTTAATTAAAGTGCGTCATAGAAAACAGAAAAAATTTCTTTTTGCACCTGTATGTTTTTCTTAAACAAAAGTGGATCTTTTTGGACCGTAACGACCTTATTGCTTGTGGAAATTAACGTCGTAGCCGGGTTAACGATATTATAAGTTTTCATTTTGGACGAACTACTTATTAATCTACGAGGTTTGATGTAGAGCTAATTTTAGCATTGTTTTTGTTAGGGATTTAGTTAAAACGACTACTGCATTAAAATACGCTTTAGCTCTAAAGCAAATGCCCATTATACATACATATGAAAGATAAATATGATGAACTCGGGCGATGATTTACTTATTTGACACACGCACACCGAAACTAGATTTCAACGTTTATTTTACCCATATGTAATTAATACCGATCGAAGCGACAATGATATTGCGGTGGCGTGTTCCAAAAATAAATAAACAAACAGACCAAATATAAACGCGAACTGTCAATAGGTCATACGTTATATGAAATGCAGTCTACAACAGATGCTTCCGACGATGATTGAATCTGACGGACAATATGTTCGCTATTAAAAGTTATAATCTGCGCAAGTTGCGATGCTCACGCTAGCCGAGCTTACTGGGAATTTTCATATTTGTACGTCTCTGTCTCTCTAGTTTGTATGTTGATAGTTCCCAGCGCAAATTAATTGTAGGTATTATTAATTGTATTATTAGGTAATTCAGTTTAGATTTCTATGTAAAGGTATTGAAGAAATATGGAGCTTCTCCAAAAATCATCACCAATATTATTTATGAAAGCCAAGCGTCGCCGCTGATATGTGGCATATCGTAATTCGCTTGTTGAAATTTTTGATGACAGGAAGAAAATCAGATTGACGCCGTGGTCGCTTGAAATGACACCACATGGAACTTTTCCTCCTGTTTGGCAGGTGGCATCTTGTGGAAGCACGATATCCAAATCATATCTAACTGAGCTCACAAAAAGTTTTTTATCGTGTGTCGGAGCGAATGCAATTGTCTTCAACAACCTATTCCGCACGGTCTTCGAAAAGAAAACGAACAAAATTACGGGTGCAAAGCTAGAAAGCACAACAAAGAGTTATTCCCTGATGATGAATTTCTTTTATAGGTTTTTTCCGGTTGCAAAATGTGACAATTCTACTTATTTATTTTAACTTGAATACCTTTTTTTTGAATATTAGTTAGTACTCTAAGAGATAAACGTAAATATGAATGCACTTTTTCGTAAGCAAAAGATTCGGGCTTTTTCTGGTATAAATTTGTTACAACACTTTCTTGTATCTAACTGTTGATTGCGATGATTTCTGCGAAATCAGGAAAGAAAGTTTACGAATTTCGAAGACTCCATTTATCGGGGTACGCAAACGTACAAATGCATAAATTGTAAAAGTATTTGATTATCTTTCACCTCTGTAGGTTTGCTTTAGAAAGTGCGACACATCACACACACACACTACGAAAACACAAAAACGCTCCACACCGCACAAATAAGTCTCTTTGTTTAGTGGGAGTGAAGTGCTGCAGTTCCCAAGACGAGTTCACAGAGATAGTTCTCTGACCTAAGGAACTAAGTCGTTTTAAGATAAGCATCAACATTAAGTTAATAAATGGTGACATATTTCTGAAACGTCGCAAAACTAATAACTTTTTTTCCCCAAAATTTGTTGATCTAAAAGGTATCTCCAAAATTGTATACGTCAATTGGAATAAGTGATTTTCGAAAATAGCTATATTCAGAAATTCAATATCGGTAGTACCTAAACAAGTCATAATTCATTGGGATTAGAGTAATGCAAGCTGTACCTTTTTTTCTCCTTATGGGGGGAAGTCTCCGGAAACACTTCAACACATTGGTTTTTTGTATTTATCTCACATTTTGTACCAATGTCCTATACTATCCATTCCCAGATCCTTGTGCCCTGTACCAATCCGTACCAATAACGAAGATATTGATGCCATTGGTTTCCAAGACATTTAATGAAATATCATTATTCTAAAGCACGATGGAAACATTGAAAATCATAATTTAATTCATTTAGATAGAGTTCTATAAGTTATAAAATAGATAAGAAGTTGACCTCCAACAGCGAATTACTTTCCACTTGCTCATAGAAAAGAAGATTTAAAGTAAAAACATACATGTTGCAAAAGCGTTTCTATGATATTAGATGCATATCCCCCATGTACTTGAAAATGTACACCTGCTTAATCTATGTTTAGATTCCCCTTGTAGGGCATAAGGTTGACAATTGGAATCTACATACCGTATTTATTCTAATTGGAGACGCAATTCCAATAACCGCCGTATTCTAATAAATGCCGCATCTTTATGTGAAGTGCGCACAATCAACGTCAAGTAGGTAGGGCAATCCCCGTTACCCACATTCAGATTAAATTCCGTACGTGATACTAAAACGAAGTCGTTTTGTATCAAAACTAAGTTGTAATACAACTTTTTTTTATTGCCCAACACAGTAACTTCAATAACAGGACAAAAGTGAGTGATAGCTACCAACAAGAGAAGGTGTGTTCAAATCTTAACTAGAACAAATCTAAACTAGAATAAACCTATACTTAACATAAATTACACTAGTATACAAAGATACTGAAAGTAATATAATAGTAAATAACAAAGTAAGTAAATAACAAAGTAAGAGATAACAATAACAATAATCAAAAGACAGAAAACTGCATACTAAACAATTCAGTACACCTACTCAACAAATACGGCAAATGTGAGAAGTTTATATCAGCAGAATTATCGGCAATGTTGTAGTATGAGCATATCCTATGCAGAGGAGATCTAAATAGGATATTTGTAGTGTAAAAAGTTATGTTTGACGCACTAGATGAGCAGGTATAGAGAAAGAGATTTTATTTAAGAGTAGGGGCATCAAATACATTATGGAGAAGGTTGGATAAGAATTGAATATCGTTCTGGTTCCGGCGAAGTTCAAGAGGTTGAAGGTGAAATAAATTTAGCAATGTGTTGTGATCGAAGCGCCATGACGGGGGTACACCGCATTAAGTTTGAAATCAAGATACTTCATGAATTTACGCTGAACTTTTTCAAGCATAATGGAATACGTTTTGTAAACAGGGGTCCAAACAACGGAAGCATATTCAAGCTTTGCACGCACAAAGGCAAAATAAAGAGGAAGTATCGACTCAATAGAAGAGAACTGCTTACTGGTTCTGATTATGAAACCTAAAGTTTAGTATTGGCAATGTGCTGGTTAAAATTAAGTTTAGAATGAAATGTGACAACCAAATTTTTAACAGAATTACAGCGTGGGACAATGTCATTATTGAGGTGATAATTATAAGTGATAGTACTAGATTTACGAGTATAGGATAGAACATTACATTTGGAGATGTTTATAGATATATTATTATTAGAACACCAAGAATCAAGAATATGAAATTGTTGTTGAAGAAATTCGCAATCGTTAGAAGTAATAATTTTGGAAAACAATTTAAGATCATCAGCATATAATAAGTTATTGGGATGGATAGCAAAAGAATAGAAATGAGGATTTGGTTTGATTCGAAATAGACGCCGCACTCTAATAAATGCCGCACCTCTTTTAAACGCCGCAAAGATAGATGCCCTAAATCAGCCATGCCAAACATGCGGTCCACTGAGCATTTTCCTGAGGCCTGAATCAATTTAGAAAGCAGCCAGATAATGTGGCACGCGAGCGTGTTAAAACCAGTTTTGAAAAGGCGCGCGCTGCATACGCGTATCACGACCGTTTTCGACGACCGACAAGTTATAACAGATATGCATGATCATGTGAAAGCTTTCAAGTGTAAGATGATGCTGTTGGAAGAACAGTTATCAGTGGATAATCTGTCCCATTTTCTGACTTGTAAGGCGTATCAGGAAAGTACAGTTGTCCCAATATTATACAAAATGTACGCAGAGAAAATGGGAAGCCTTCTCGCAAAATTTGAAAAGCGTTTTCAGGATTTTAAGTCGCAAGAAAACAATTTTTCTTTATTTACTGGTCTTTTCGCTATCGATATTGATAAAGTTCTCCCTCACGTGCAGATGGAAGTGATTGAGATTAAGTGTCAGACCCATTTAAAACAAAAATTTTATAGCGTTGGTACATTCGAATTTTGCTTGCCTGTTCAATGCCAAGAAATGAGAAATTAGCCTGTAAATTCCTGTCAATGTTTGGAAGTACCTATTAGTGTGAACAATTATTTTCTTTGATGAAAGGAAAGAAATCTCCCGCAAGATCGGGATTGACGGACGCACACTTGGACGCAGTTTTAAAAGTTATTTCCGCCGATAAATTCACGCCACAAATAGATAACTTAATAAAAGACAAAAGATGCCAAATACCTGGCAAAAGAAGTTAATGTTTGTACTTTTTTGTAATGTCCTTTTTATTGGAAATTTAATAAATATACTTGTCCTGTAATAGTACTTTTCTTCGTTAAGGGTTTCAGTAGTTTGTCTTCTTTAAGATTAGGTTTTGCGGCCCACCTAGTCTACGGTCTTCATGTTTTTAGTCCATCAGTGACTTTGAGTTTGACATGGCTGCCCTAAATGATTAACCGCTGGGGCGTTTATTAGAATAAATACGGTATTCCCGAAACCCGTATCCCGAACTAATCAATCTATTGTAAGGCGAGGAGTGATCCAACATAGATTATGAGTTGAACAGGTTCTCAATTTCAAATAAATCCACAAAAAGAAAGATAGCGAAACACGCATATTCTTCAGTAATTATACACTTTGCGTTCCGATTAAATAAAATTACCACATTCCCATTGTAGAGCAGCGACTTCTACGAAAAAATACGAACTCTCATTGTATTCAGGTATGTGAGAAAGAAACGGCCGAGGAACAACACAATTTATACCGGCGGGTCGTTAAAGCAGGCGAGGAAGTGAGAATCGAGCAAAGAAAGAAATACAAGTTCCATCACGGAGTTGCATTACCTTTCATTGAACTTGTTCTAACTGGCCTTGAACACAAAGCGTACGGTCTATTGCTGCGTAGCGTTAGAAAATCGGACTTGACTACTCTAGAAGTCGTGAAGAAAACGAGCGGAGAAATTTATTATGCTTTAAGTTTAAGGTGATGCGATGTAAGTGTACATACGTATGTACTAGGTATACAGGCCATAAACGTGTAAGTAGGTTTATGCGCCTTTATATTATATAATATTTGAGTTCGTGTCGGGAAATTAAAACAGCGGAAGGTCAATATCTTTTTACGGCGTTTGCGCTAAACAGGATTTCTTTACGCCATCCACAGCCGGGATTAAATAGTTCTTTTCTCGTATTAAACTGCCGCCGTCAGAATGTATAGGAAAGATTTTTAAGGTATAATTTAAGCGACGTTAACCTTTTTGGTTATAAAACCGTCTCGAATTGCACTCTGTATTGCATTAAATTTGTGAATTAGAACGGAAAATTAAAGTATATTAAACTTTTTCTTTATGTATTTCGCATGCGTTCGAAGGAATTTCTGCTTCTTTGTGTAGTCATAAATGATCGCATAAAACAATGACTTACATGCTTTAGTAAAATGTAATAAGACTTGAAAAGGTGAAATACTTTATTGTATTATACTTTTTATAATCAATTTGGACTTTGGAAAAGTGTTATGATGTAGTCTCTAATTCAAATCATTTACGGTCTGTTTAATTATTGTAATTCGTATAAGATAAAATTATACATAAGGGATATGTGTAATTAGGGTGGTCCTTATTTTTCGACTTTTGCCGCGGTTCTTTGTCATAGGATTCTATACATCAAAATATGAAATAGAATTTTTTCTTTCTATTTTTGGACAACATTTAGAGGTCGCTACCAGTGGCCAAACATAGGCCGACTCGCATAGGCAACATCAACTTCTAGCAGTTCTAAAATTGCAACGTTGAACAAGTGAAGCATGTGCGTCAGCTGTCTACGAAACATTAAAATCGTGGAATTTGAGCGATAAGGTAAATTGTTTATGTTTTGACACAACTGCTGTATACACCGGTTTAAGAAATTGAGTATGGTGTTCTTTTGGAGCGAAAAATGGAGAAAGATATGCTTTGGCTTGCTTGTCGTCACCACATAGTAGAAATTATGTTGTCAGCTGTAGTGGATCAATCTCTCGCTCAGTCTAGTGGTCCTGATATACAATTATTCAAAAGAGTGGTGGACAGTATCGGCTATACTGGTTAGAATTCCAAGATCAAATTTGATCTTCGGACATATGTTTGCATTATGGACGAAACGCTGAACAAACTATGAAGAAACTGCTCAATGTCAACCGGAAGCTAGCATGACTGTTGAATAGGAAAGACTTTCTTATCCGTTGCCGGAGGGAATCCTTGACACCACGGCATATTTCTGACACCACCAAAAGGATACATAGAATCAGCAACATGGGATGGGAAAAGGATTTTACAAGACACGTAGGTTAGATTTTCGAATTTTAAATTTAGAGATTAGTGTAACCTTTTGGAACAATGCTAAATTTCAATCACTTTTTATTGAGTTCAACAATGTATTACGGGACATCATCCCGGAATACATCTTTAATAGTTTTCAGTCTCGATTAAAGCGCAGTTTCAATGGTGAGTTTAATTCAGTTACAAGACGTAAAAATGCCATTATTGGCGCATGGTTTATTGCTGAAATCACCATACTAGCAAAAGCAATGAAAGGGGTACAAGCATTAAAGACGGACTCGAG
>JARFOC010000364.1:77915-93121 GCA_031763485.1 Osmoderma eremita | reverse complement strand
ATATGGCTAGGCGACCGTGCACTACCGTGTACCAGAGGAGTATGACTGTGATTGGCTACTTTTAATTTGCTCCGCACCGACGTCATATGACCGGCCTTGACGAATTTGAGATCCAAACTTAGCATACCGTATTATTTCTACCGTGGAATAAATAATGTAATGTAGGAATGGAGTCAGTTTGCTTCGTAAGCTTCTTCTCTGATAAGGACGCCTACGGGTGCCTATCTTGATCTTGTATTTCTGACATCGTAACTCATTTAAGTAATGTGCTTGCATAATTGTACTATGAGAACAAAGTAGGACCACTTTACCTAAATAACTATTAATTTTAAAACATATTGCATTATATTATCAGCGTTACGTCTCTGTTTTACGTTGAAATTGTTTTAGTACGGACCTGTACATACATCAAAATAGCGGCTCCTATGCGATTTGAAGATCGCATATCCTTAAGCTCATTCTATATATTACACTTGTCTATGAAAAAAACCCATTTGATATTCATAAAAATTATTTTTAGGTTTGATTTTAGTTTGTAATCTTATAAATATTGCTCTATTTTGTTATGGTAAGAAATATATAAAATATCCACATACTTAGACATCCATATTGTTATTACTTTTAGTAATAAACTACACAATGAAGTCCTTTCTTAGAACAAATACTTGATTTTCTTCAATTAAATCAACGTTCTTCACGAAAACAATTACTTCGCATGTATAAACGTATGATTTTAATGTTCACATAATATTCCATACACTGTGCAGTTCCCGTTCGCGGCATTAATCCGAGGAAACTGGTAAAATCATTATCGCCAGCGTGTTATTATTCAGTAACACATCGTGCGCACTCATTAGTATCCTATGTGTATAATTAACATCTAGCTCGAGAAGCTTGTTATGCCCTGGTAAGTCTAAGGGAACTACTAATTACGATCCATTTACAGAACTATAAGAATATATCAGATTTAATCTCTAACGAGAATTCTTTATCTAGATTCATTTAGAATTCGTACGTACATTGTAGTCTGAATACGTACAAGTCTGAATTACATGAAATTTATAGTACAAGTTCTCTGTTAAGTTTTCCATAATTTGCACAGCGTAGATTATTAGGATAGATGCAAGATAAAATAACAAGGACAATCAGAATTAACTCAACTAAATCTCTTTGGTATCCAAGCAACGAACTTTAGATTTTTACGTTGCATAAATGTTTATGAAACATTTACTTAACGTAAAAATCTTAAGTGTGTTGCTTGAATGTAGTTTCATAGTAGGTTCTTCATGTAAAAAAATTTAAACTTTCAAGATACTTCCATTGCTTTCAATCAAAAGTACTGGTCTCATAACAAACGTGTCGTGGAGTATAGCCAATTGTGAAATTAGAAACGGTCTGAAAACTCAAACAAGAGATCAGTGAATATATATAACTACGATTGCGATATCATCAGCATACATTGTGAAATAAATGTCCGCTAAGAACAAGATCATATCATTGACGTATAAATTAAATAACGTTGGACCCAATACGGAACCCTGTACTACCCCACAGTGCCATTAGTAATTATACACAGTAGTTTCACCATTAGGGGATTTAAATACCATCCTAACAAATTGAGTTCTGCCTTTGAAGTAAGAAGCAAACCAGTCCGCTGCTTTGCCCACTCTCATTTATGGTAATGTTATCTTGGCGGTTTACTCTAGAAGTATTAGTTATTTGTTTTACCAAGTTCCACATTAAACACACTGTTCGGATTACTCCTCCCGCACAAGTATTAATTAATTCGGGACGACACGTGTTTCGGGAATACGTGGATTCCCATTATCAAGTCGAATAGCCGACATACTTACTTTTATTTTCAGAGTTAAGTAAGTAGTCAGGATTAAAGTTTACATTTTGTTGCCGTTACTAAATTTTTATGTTGTTTCTTAGCTTCAGTAAGATTAATTCCGGATATTGTTTTTGTAGAATAAACAAATCGCGCAAAGCAATGCTGGAACACCTAATTTCGTTACTGATCGGTGATTTATGCGGTTTTTTGAGTAATACTGTAATAGATCCCCCTCCCGGTAAAATATTTTTAATAACTGCCCCACGTTGGGCGCCAATTGTAACGAATCTACCCTAACATCACTATGTATATCCATACACAAATGAAAATAAAACTAAATTTTGAAAAACCCCAGCAAATATAATTAATAAATGATATTACCATTTTAATAAAGGTTTTAAATCTTCCAGGCCCCCACCTAAAATGATTGTTTTCTTAATGACAAAATGATATGCACATTGTCAATAGCGATTGTATTTAAACATTTTCTTACGTTAATTACCATGAAACTCCTACTTACGATTCGTTATATCTCTGGACAGGTACTTAGGTCTATTGACTCCAAATTCAGGTTGCTACTACTTGATGGTCAAGCTTATTTGTTAGATAAGAAAATGAAAATCAACAGTGAAATATTAAAATATAATTACACACAACAAAATAACAAACAAAAAAAATACAATTGTTGGTCATTGTGGACCCCGACAGTTTGTATGTCTTATATTATGATTGGTCATACTCGGCATGATAAATACATAAATAATTTGAAAATAAATTGGCTTTCAAACCCCTTTCTGTGTTCTTATCTTTACCGGGGATTTTTGATAGTGTTTTTAGTTTTGAAGTTTCCTATTTTAATTTTCACATTTTAATTGTTCAGGCTAAATTAATATTGTCTATAAATATTCACTTCCACTACTTACACTTATAAATTGGCTATTCTTGTAATTGTGACTTCTAGAAATCCCTCGGTATTAACCACTACTTTGACATTTATGTGTCAATCAGAGATATTTTTTTAGTTTTCGGTCTGAAAATCGATTTATAGTATTTTATACGTCCCTATGAATAGGAGTTTCTCCCTTTTATTATTCATATTTCATTATATAAATAATTTGACTTCTCTATTTTAATGTACATATACGGGGTGTATGTAAATGATTGTACGGTCCATTACAAATACTCGCTTACTGGGGAAAGCATTTTCATAATGGAATATAAGAGTGTGTATAAACTTGTACTTCAGATTCAGATTGATGTCATGACAACTATAGGCATCCACCCACAATTCCCTTGATACTGAGTACGACAAATGGTTTTTATTATTACTATTAAGAATTCTAGTTTCTAAGCATTGTCTATTTACACTTGTATATAAATAATTATTCGGTAATGTAACAGATACGAATCTATGGTCTGAGATATGAGTATCGTCTATCTTGACTTCGCAAACTGTGTCAATATTGGTGAAGATATTGTCGAGTAATGTTCTTGAGGACTTGGCTACTCTCCTGTACTCTCCTCTGTAACGATTGGGTTTAGACCAAAACCTGCCATAATATTGACAATAGATTGTTGTTCGTAAGACATGGTCATAAAATCTACATTAAAATCTCCGCAAACAAAATAAATTTCATTTTTCTTAAACGCGTAATCAAGTAAAGGAGACAAATGAGTGATAAATTCGACAAAGTTCGACCGAGGCTGTCTGTATAAATTGTAAATTGAGTAATATTTTGCATTAACATGAAAGCGTGTGATATGGGCTGCATAAATAAAAGAAGTTAGGTGAGCTGCGTTATCAAATAGAAACTAAAAACCCTTCTACTTTATGTGGAAGATTTTCTCTTATCGCTGTCTAACTGAATTATTTTCGGTAACACTAAAAAACAAACCACCAACAGTATTACAGCTAACACAGATTTCCCACTGTCGTGTGAATGAACGGCGGGAATACGGCAAACTATTAAATCGAGTTAACTTCTCCACTATAATTCTACGGAAAATAGGAGAAAGATTCTCACCGGTAAATGGAGATCCGGCGCATCGATTAGCTTACCTGAAACAAAAGAAGAACAATTAGTTTAACATTGAATGGAGCGCGCACTGTTCAAGATGTATCACGGTAGAATGACGATGTAATAATAACCCATTAGGGTTAGTTTCGCGGGCAACACGGTTAATTCACTGCGAATTTCTGGACGATATATCGGTTTACAGTATGTATATTAAGTTTCCACGACCTTTCGGCCCCTTTCACGGATGGTAGGTAGGCTTTTCACCTTTGAGTTCTACCACTATTCGTATGCCCCGGTTGAGATGTTGGGTTGTATGCATGCGGTCAAGTAACAAATCTTAATTATTGCAAAGTTTGTGTTTAATTGGAGAAACACTGAAGTGGAGAGAGCCTGTTGTAGCTTATGAAAACTTGGGAACTTCGGCGCACACGAGTGTTTCAATTTTAACTATTCATAGAATAATAAATGTGTATGAGACAAGTATTTATACCACATCAGAATCGAATAGCTATTAACACAGTCTCTTATCGCAAGGGAACAATGTCTTAATTGAGAGTTTTCTCGGCTGACTTACGAGAGCATTTTTACATGAATGGGTTGCCGATCAATCGCATCCATATTAATAACGCGTAAATATTATTATATTTACGTCGATAATCCGGTTACTTTCGAGAAAATGAACAGAATACAGAATAAGAATCGCTCCTCACCTCACCATAAATTGAATAATTCTGAATAAATGCTTCGGGAATCCACGAATTTCTCAATTAATCAATTTATTATGAGCTGACGAGCGATATACAGGTTAATATGTTAGCCCTATGACAAACTTTGACCGATGAATTTTGATGCGATTCTAAGAAGAAAATGTTATATTAAGATAGGCCCGATCTTCTTTTGCTTCAAGGTTCCAGTGCAGCCATGTCAAACTCAAAGTCACTGGTGGGCCAAAAGCATGAAGACCGTAGACTAGGACTACTGAAAATCTTATCAAAAAAAGTACTATTACAGGACAGGACAAGTATATATATTAAATTTCCAATAAAAGGGACATTACAAAAAAATACAAACATTAACTTCTTTTGCCAGATATTTGACATCTTTTGTCTTTAATTAAGTTGTCTATTCCTGGCGTGAATTTATCGACGGAAATAACTTTTAAAACTGCGTCCAAGTGTGCGTCCGTCAATCGCGATCTTGCGGGTGATTTGTTTCCTTTCATCAAAGAAAATAATTGTTCACACTTATGGGTACTTCCAAACATTGACAGGATTTTACAGATGAATCTTCTCATTTCTTGGTACCAACACTATAAAATTTTTGTTTTAAATGGGTCTGACACTTAATCCAATCACTTCCATCTGCAAGTGAGGGGGAACTTTATCAATATCAGTAAATAAAGAAAAATTGTTTTCTTGGGACTTAAAATCCTGAAAATATACATACCTATGATGTACGATTTTATAAAAGAGGCTTTCATTCATGAGGGATAAGGTTGAACGTTGTGTTTAAAAGCAAAATTTTTTTTCTATAAAATATACCTTTTTAAGAGATAATATTTTATCTGAGGAATAAAAGCATAATAAAATGGTCTAGTAAGTAAAATTCCCGAACAGTTCATTTTCCATAAATTCGCCAACGGAATTATATTTTAAATTCTGGAAAAATAAAATTCCGTTCAGGAATCGCATTTCATTTATGAGAGAATTAAATAATAAAGTTCGCCAACGAATTAAATTTTAAACTCCGCAGCGATCGATTGAAACGAATCAAATTTTTCGAATCTCCGCACCCTGATCAGAAGTCTACGATTTTCATTTTCAACAGAAAAACATGCAGATATAATTTTTTGTATATGGATTTTGTGATGGAAACGTCAGGGCCGTAGCCAGAGAATACCAGCACCCAGACAGACACTAAACAGTACGAACGTACTGTTTTTAGTTCGCCATTTCGAAGATTTCGAGAAGATAAGTAACATTAATTTGGATAAATTCTCTCGCAAATTAGAGGCGAACATTCCGGAATAAAGGTAAAACCGGCCGTATTGTTCTTTAAACGGATCCTGTTTATTTCCTTCTATTTGTTTATTGTTCATATACTTATATTCGCAATATCTAACCAAATATCCCGAAGGGGCAGAACCTTTCCCCCGTTTGTTAGTAGCGTTTCATCGCTCGTGTTCGCCCTTAATAATATTATTTTTATTTGTGTGTGTGTGTTCGCCGTTTACAGATAGCTCGGGAAAGCGAGCGAGGTCTTCTTCTAAAAGGAATTTAGTTGGTTGTAACGATGTACCGTGTCAAATTTACGAGAAAATTTTGCCTAGAATTCAGCGTTCTATCTTTCTTGCATAATATGAGCCATTGTTTTTCGCATAGACATGTTAGAGTTTAATGGTGCATCGTCAACTAGGAATTAAAAAGCTTAATTTGATGTATGTTGTTAGCTTTAATTACGTTGGGAAATTTGGGATGTTTTAGCTAATAGCGATGTCATTTAAAAATAATCAAGAGGATCACAGTGAAAATATGATGTCAATGCCTGTATTTAATACATTGATTACATATGCATTTTTAATTTTTACGTTTAAATCCAAGTGGAGATTAAAATACTGGCACCTCCACCATTTCTCCTGACAAAACTATAATATTTTTTTGTGTTTTCCTTATAGTAAAATGATACCAATACACATATGCATTTTTAATATGACACTAGTTAAGTTAAATAATCTAGTAATAGTTTGATATTGGCAGCAAATTATTGATGGGACAAATATTTATAATCCTCTTTATATATGTACATTACTAAATTATAACTATAGTAATGTGAAGACCACCAAATCGAACAAGTAAACAACCGCAGCTCTGTTAATAAACATGCCTAGCAACAATATTTATTACATGTTGTTAATATTTAACATGGTGAGAGTGCTGTTAGGATATAAATCAATAGGCTAAAACTAGAGCATTCCTTTTTCTTTTGCTTTTATAACAACTAATACGCAGGTAGTTGTCTTGAGTTATTTGAGTCTGCTAAAGGATATAACTTGCATATCTCAATATTTAAGGTGCATAACATGTACATCGGAGGTCCCCAAGGGGGGTTATAACGCGTCCTCAAGTGAGGACATTGTGTTTAAATGGCTGCAATATAAGTTGAAAATTCAACGCATAACATTTCACCAAAATAATACATAGAAATACATCAAAGAGCTTTATTTATTCTTTTAATGATGATAATCAAAAAAGCAATTTTTATTTCGATCTATGCATAAATGTATGTTTTTCACAAAAAAAAATCGATTTTCCCTTGCAGCCTGGTTTCTTGCACCAGGAAAATGATTTTTTGTCACTTACTAATGGAAGATGTCCAACATTGTCCATACGGACATCTGTTTGTGGACGAACTTCCACGTTGGCCCTTTTTGAGCTTTTTGGGGACGGCATCGGAGTTTCATTAATGGGCCGCCCTCTTTTTTGGCTACTGGCTTATCCATTTTTGCCAATACATTGGCCACAATCGTCCTAAAGTCATGTAAATCTAGCGTCTTCTTTTTGGCAATGCCTAACTCCGATGATCTTTTTTTATACTCTATCCACGCATTTACACATGCAATGTTAATTGCATGAGTAAACATGCGAAGCGTCCACTTTCGCTATCTTATAAAAGTTCTATAGACTGTAATTAAAAAGTCTAGCTTATAGACCCCTTCCATATGTTTGTAGACTTGTATTACTTCTGGCCGGTCGATTTCAACATATTTCTTTTGATTTTTATTCCATCTTTTGCAGCCATCCTTTTTTTCCAATTCCCAAGAAATTTGATGCAATTACTACTGGCTTATTGTCATACCATCTTGTTATTATTACATCTCCATCTTTACTTACAAGTTCGCCCTTAATAATATTATTTTTATTTGTGTGTGTGTGTTCGCCGTTTACAGATAGCTCGGGAAAGCGAGCGAGGTCTTCTTCTAAAAGGAATTTAGTTGGTTGTAACGATGTACCGTGTCAAATTTACGAGAAAATTTTGCCTAGAATTCAGCGTTCTATCTTTCTTGCATAATATGAGCCATTGTTTTTCGCATAGACATGTTAGAGTTTAATGGTGCATCGTCAACTAGGAATTAAAAAGCTTAATTTGATGTATGTTGTTAGCTTTAATTACGTTGGGAAATTTGGGATGTTTTAGCTAATAGCGATGTCATTTAAAAATAATCAAGAGGATCACAGTGAAAATATGATGTCAATGCCTGTATTTAATACATTGATTACATATGCATTTTTAATTTTTACGTTTAAATCCAAGTGGAGATTAAAATACTGGCACCTCCACCATTTCTCCTGACAAAACTATAATATTTTTTTGTGTTTTCCTTATAGTAAAATGATACCAATACACATATGCATTTTTAATATGACACTAGTTAAGTTAAATAATCTAGTAATAGTTTGATATTGGCAGCAAATTATTGATGGGACAAATATTTATAATCCTCTTTATATATGTACATTACTAAATTATAACTATAGTAATGTGAAGACCACCAAATCGAACAAGTAAACAACCGCAGCTCTGTTAATAAACATGCCTAGCAACAATATTTATTACATGTTGTTAATATTTAACATGGTGAGAGTGCTGTTAGGATATAAATCAATAGGCTAAAACTAGAGCATTCCTTTTTCTTTTGCTTTTATAACAACTAATACGCAGGTAGTTGTCTTGAGTTATTTGAGTCTGCTAAAGGATATAACTTGCATATCTCAATATTTAAGGTGCATAACATGTACATCGGAGGTCCCCAAGGGGGGTTATAACGCGTCCTCAAGTGAGGACATTGTGTTTAAATGGCTGCAATATAAGTTGAAAATTCAACGCATAACATTTCACCAAAATAATACATAGAAATACATCAAAGAGCTTTATTTATTCTTTTAATGATGATAATCAAAAAAGCAATTTTTATTTCGATCTATGCATAAATGTATGTTTTTCACAAAAAAAAATCGATTTTCCCTTGCAGCCTGGTTTCTTGCACCAGGAAAATGATTTTTTGTCACTTACTAATGGAAGATGTCCAACATTGTCCATACGGACATCTGTTTGTGGACGAACTTCCACGTTGGCCCTTTTTGAGCTTTTTGGGGACGGCATCGGAGTTTCATTAATGGGCCGCCCTCTTTTTTGGCTACTGGCTTATCCATTTTTGCCAATACATTGGCCACAATCGTCCTAAAGTCATGTAAATCTAGCGTCTTCTTTTTGGCAATGCCTAACTCCGATGATCTTTTTTTATACTCTATCCACGCATTTACACATGCAATGTTAATTGCATGAGTAAACATGCGAAGCGTCCACTTTCGCTATCTTATAAAAGTTCTATAGACTGTAATTAAAAAGTCTAGCTTATAGACCCCTTCCATATGTTTGTAGACTTGTATTACTTCTGGCCGGTCGATTTCAACATATTTCTTTTGATTTTTATTCCATCTTTTGCAGCCATCCTTTTTTTCCAATTCCCAAGAAATTTGATGCAATTACTACTGGCTTATTGTCATACCATCTTGTTATTATTACATCTCCATCTTTACTTACAAGTTGCTCGGTGGAGCCTCTACTAAGTTTCTTCATGGCTGTGTCACTCAAAAATGGTGGGTTAGCGAAGCGATTTTGGCGCACAGTACATATTGCGTAAATATTCTTATTTCTCAAGTACTGCAGAAGATTATAATTGGAAAACAAAATTATCGAAAATGAGAAGCACATTTTTTTCATTGATTCTTTCTGCTAATTTTAATACTACTGATGCACCGAAATCAAAAAAATTTAACGTTTCTGGATCATGTTCTGTTGTCGAGTTTTGATATGTAGTAAAATCAGACATTTGGCCGCTTGTTCCACAGAGAGCAAATATTTTTATTCCTCAAGGATTCGGTTTTCTCTTCGCATATTGCTTTACGTTCAATGATCCCTTGAAAGACACCATTTGCTCATCGATACAAAGATTTTCTTCTGTTGGTAAGCTCAGCAACCGTCCTCTTATACAATTGTATATTGGCCTGTTACGTTCAACACAGTGAATGTTCTGTCTCGATTGTAGGAAACGGTTAACTAACATAATGTATGCTATTTGGGAAATACGTAGCTGCAGCTCGCAGTAGCATCGAATCCTGGGGTAAATATCGCATCAGAATATGAATCCCTATAAGTGATATTATTTCTTCCTTTGTAGTA
Source organism: Osmoderma eremita (assembly GCA_031763485.1). Taxonomy (NCBI): domain Eukaryota; kingdom Metazoa; phylum Arthropoda; class Insecta; order Coleoptera; family Scarabaeidae; genus Osmoderma; species Osmoderma eremita. Next base: position 83,029 of record JARFOC010000364.1, on the reverse strand, counting down.
GGCGTAAAGTTAGCTACACTTTTGTGTACTGCATAAATATTTGTGCATTCCACAAATATCTCCAAAAGAACGTCAGTGAAATATTTTCTAAAAATTTGGTAGGGACTCTCAGGTTCATACACTGGTTCAGAGTAATTTTTGTAACATTCGATAGAAGGAGATATAGGTCCTTTTTTCCTCCAACGTATATCCTTCTTGGCGGTTAAATTTCCAAAATCCACCCTTGAATTCAATTCTTGCACAACAACCCCCATCTCTTCAATTTCAGGTTCCATTTCTTCGATGATAAGTGGCTCCTCAGAACCACATAAGAAATGGAGTATAAAACTTATAATATAAAACTTTTTACCTTGCCTGCATCATTGTCTTCTTGTTCAAAATTATCGCCAGGGTCATCGGATAAATCCTCTATTTCTGATGAACAAAGGAGTTCTAAAATTTCTTCTTCTGTAAGTGCCCTTCGCGACATTGCCCAACGGTTCAAATTTAAAAATATGACATGACAACCTTTACAGAACAATGTCCTCATATGGAGACAAACATAAAGTTATAAATAATTAACTTACCTTATGTTCTAGAAACTTTTTTTTATTTCTAATTTATTTAATACACTTTATTCACAATTTTTTTTATAACATAAAACGATATTTACTGGCTTACCATAGGTAAAAAGATGACTTGAGATATCCAGCATGAATGAGCATGTTTAGCTTTATTTTATGGCCAGACAAATTGTCGAGAGATGTCGACGCCGTTGTTAAAAAGCATCTGTGCTTGTGATAATATAAGGACAACGTTTAACAACGGTAAAATTTATCGAATTTAGATATAATAAGCATTTATTTTGTACGTCCTCATATGAGGACCCCATGAACGAAAGTTAACAGTTTCTATTAAATGAACTATATATACATTTAGTTTTTGGATCACACGGTTTGTAGAAGTTGGATCTGTGAAATTGCTATTGAAAGCCGTTAACTATTTCTGAATGAACTGGTATTCAAAATAGCAGAAGCTCTATTGTTTAGGCGAGAAGTAATTGTTTGTTTCAAAATAACCAACTAATCTGAACGTAATCACAAGTTAGAGTATCTTGGATGTGGCAGGTAAGACGCTAATGGGACGATAATTTTCCCATTGTGCTTTATCTCCTTTTTTATATATAGGAGTGATCTTCCTCACTTTCAATAAATCTGGAAACAGTTCCTCTTCCAAGCATTTATTAAAGATATTTGTGAGCGGGGCACTGATCTTCTTGTCTAGTTGTTTTAACAGCTATGCGGATATTTCGTATATATCTTTACTGTGCTTGTTTTTTAATTGATTTATAATCCTCTGAATCTCGTCTGGAGTTGGGCGAGCAAGAAAAAGTGAGTGGCTTAGGGTTCAGTTTCATATTTTGTAAAAAATCATTCGAGGAATGTGGATTACCAATAGTATCAGCTGTTTACCAAACGTACAGAAATAGTTGTTTAAGTCATCTGCTGCCAGAGGTGAAGTTTCGTTTTCTGGATTTAAGGGTATAGGTTTCAAAAAATAAAAGTACCCTTACCACCTCGATGAGTTGCCATCCTCAGCAGAATCTACGAAGGAAGATAATGTTAGACGTCGCATTCTGGGAGATTTGCACCACACAGAACACCACTCACACTCACTTAGTTGCCGAAATACGTATCCGGAATTCTTCAGTCATCGAGGTGGTAAGGGTATTTTTATTTTTATTTCTACTAGTTTAAGCCACGGTATCCTATCATTTGTATTTTATGGTATGCGCTTTGTTTCTTTATTGATGACTGACCGTATAGCTTTAACTTTGTTCTCTGATTTCCGTATAAATGTTTAGGTATCTTTTTTGTTGTTTCAGCAATTTTATTCCAATATTGTTGTTTAATCTCCAGAAGCTCTTTAAAAACGTTCACATCTTCTGAGTTCATTTACAGGATTTGAGAAAATATGGAACGTGTATTGCACTATCTGCGCTAGATGATCAGATAAGTGCATACCAATAGTATCCTTGACAAGGTCATCGGGCTTTATATTTGTAAAGACATTGTCTATCAACCTACAGCTTAAATCGGTGATTCTCGAAAAGCCGTCAAATATTTTGTATAAAGTTATGTTCATTCAATATATCCGTTATTCTCTTCGTTATATTTGTTTCTATGTTAAAGTTTATGTTAATCAACGGTAACTGCTATTATTTGGAACGCAACTGTATCCAACTGTTTCCATTGGGGATGGTAACTTAGTTGCCGAAATGCGTATCTATCTTTGTTCGTTATAGTGGTAAACGTATTTTGAAGAAATTTCCCTGACATTCATTTTCATACACGCTGTTCATCTAAGCAACAGTGCGTCTAATTTAAACGTTCCAATTCGATACAATAATCCGAATATGGTAATTGATTTTGTTCTAGAACGAATTATAGCAGCGCTCCGGGGAACACCGATAATTAGTCTGTACAGACGCACTCGTACATTATTGGGCTTCGAATACAAATGACTATCCCCAACAGGTGCGCCTACCAATGTCTGCATGGGCTAATATATCCCCACTAAATACTGTTAGTGTACGTAATGCATAATACTCGAATTACCGCGAATGCCGGTAATATCATTTATAGTAAGTGCTCTTAAACTATTGAAATACACCCACCACTAGTTGCTATGTGGCCCGGAAGCATTTCCGTGAGTACGCTGTAAGTGCATTTCGAGTTGTTCAATTGAAGTAGCGTTTAGCGCACGTTTGGAGACCGGATTTATTGCCGGACGCGAGTGGGATCGTAAAAATCCGTAAGGTAACCTTCAGAAAGTAATCAGGTTGAAAATAAATAAATATGTATGTATCGTCCTTAATTTATTGGCATTTTTAATGTTTATGAGCACATCGTAACGCTACTCCAATATTGGTTGCAGTAGCAATTGCTTCATATCTGTAATATATATTGGAAATGAGAAAGCATAAATTGCAAAAGTAACATGCAACACTGTGTGAACCCAGTGAAGTAAGTAGAATGCAAAAAAGTGGAATTAAAAGACAATTTATTGGGTTGTTTAGATGTCGTTGACTATTAGGATTAATAAATACTTCAGACTTGGGCAAAGTGCAACAGAAACTTTTGCAAAATTTCAGCGGGCTTATGGAGACAGTATTATGTCAAAAGCCCAGGTTTTTCGGTGGTTTAAGGCATTAAGAGTCGATGGGAGATGAGCCAAGCAGCGGAAGCCTTCAACTGCAAGAACCGATGGAAATGTCGACATAATCCGCGATCTTGTGCGTTCAGATCGTCGGTTGACAGTTAGAACAATAGGGGAGCAGTTGAATTTGTCTCACACCACCGTTCATTAAGTTTTGACCAATGAATTGGGAATGAGAAAGATCTGCTCGAAGGTGCCTTGACTTTTTGGAATCGATTGAAAATAATGAAAATTTTTTGGATCACTGGTGATGAGAATTGCCAGAGCATGGCTCTCCAAGGCCCAAGAAAGCAAGAATGAGCAAATCAAAGATCAAGAGCATGCACATTTGTGTCTTTGATAGCCAGGGAATCGGTCACAAAGAGTTCATGCCTCAAGGTAGGATAGTTTATCAACATTATTACCGAGAGGTTCTCGAAATACTCCGAAAAAGGCTCATGTGTGTGAGACCAAACATCAAGAACGATTGGATCGTGCATCATGACAATGCACCTTGTCACACAGCAATCTCCATAAACGGTGTTTTGGCCAGTAAAATTTCTATGGTTCCTCAGCCTCCTCATTCACCTGACTTGAGTCCTTGCGACTTTTTCCTCATCCCATGATTCAAAACTCATCTGAAGGGACATCATTTTGGGACACTCGAAAACATTCAAACGGCTATAACCGACCAGCTAAAGGCGATTCCAATTCTTCCAATTCTTAGTGTCCTTAAGAGTGTAATGTGTATTTCAAAAATTTTCGACGTATTTCATACGCCACTCTTTTATGCAGTAGTAAATAGTTTATATTACAATTTTGGAAGCAGAATTCTGGCACCTCCACCATTTATCATACTAAATGGAAATTGATCAGTTTATGAAGAAAAAATAGAATTGGTACTTTCAAACTGGGAGCAAGGCAGTTCCATGGACTATTTGATAAATGTAGATCTCTGGAATTTCAATTAGTGCTTTCAAGTGCTAGTTTTTTGTGTTTTCTGTTACAATTGTTTATACGTATTCCGCTCTGGTTGTGTTCCGTAATTACAAAAAATGTCCGAAATTTCATTTCCCAAGTGACGCCGATTTACTTGCAAAATGGATATTTGCTACTCGAAAATAAATTACTACTAATACCGTAGGGTGTGTGAGTTACATCTTACTAAAGAAAATATTATACATTTTTCGACAGCAACTCCTTCAAGAACCGATGAAACTATTAATGTAAGTTCAAGCATTGCTAACTCTACAATCACGAACCTTCGGTAACATACAGATCAAGCGATTTTACGAAACTATTGATTCACCTCATGAAATCGGAGATCATTCATTTAATCCCAACATTATAATCGAAGAGATCGATTTAGATCAAGCAAGTAAGGATACGCGCGTAGTCACTTATTTGACAGGTTATTGTTGCTATATTATCTACCGTAAGAAGAAATAAGTGCGAATTGTGGAAAGAAATTTTAATTATTAATGACGAACTAGTCGTTGAAGATAAGAACACTCTTAGAAATAGTTTAAGTCGTAGAAAATTACTCTATCCAAAAGATTTTATTGTGCAAATAGTTTTGTAGCCGTATATTATATTCAACAAATGTTATTTTGCATGAAGGAACCATTCCACAAATGTCAAAAAACATTTTTAAATATCTTTTTAAACCTTATAATGTAATATTTTGTGCACATATTTAAATCCCAGGTTTTTATCACTTCAAAGTGTCTTAAAACTGTTAACTGAGTTTTCAATTATTGTCAAAAGTTTAACACTTAATTACTCAATATTTTGTTTTTGGAGTTGGATCCATTCTGCAAAATGTTATTGAGTACTATTATTCATGATATACATAAATAGTTATAAAATACAAAATAGGATACGGTGGCTTAAAATAGTAAAAAATAAAAATACCCTTACCACCTCGATGAGTGAAG
>JARFOC010000364.1:65316-77815 GCA_031763485.1 Osmoderma eremita | reverse complement strand
TGGCATTGTCATAAAACGCATGAATGAGATCCATTACTCTAGAGTTGTTTCTTGGTAATGAATATCCTTGTTGTTGAGAAAACCCTCGTACGAATGAGCTATTTGTAATGCTATTAATAGAAAATCCATCCATTGCTGTAACCTGTCGTGACTCGTGACGGATTGCACATATGTACTAACATAAAATAAGTCGGTTAGGTACTTATCTTCCACGTGCGCAGTGCACAATGCACAAGCACTGGCCAACGCACCTCGCAACGTTGAAAAAATATGTCTGCTGCCCGTTGCATAGAATGAATAGCAAATCAAATAAGTTAAGAATAAATTTTTACATAATAATTTGAATTCTTTTAAACCGGTTTTCTTAATTTAAAAACCGGTTTTCAAATGAGACAAATTTATTTTAATAGCCGGTTTTTTTAAACCGGGTTTGAAAAACGTCAAACCCTAGTTCAATTCCAATAACCTGTGCTCTCAGAAATACTTTCAAGTTTTGACTTTATCTCTAACACAGAGTTATATTTAACTGTGTACGAAAATCATCCTGCTAATAAAACGTAAACTATACGTCATGTATGTACACGAATAAGCATTCAATTTTAGCGTCTATTTGTTTTAATTAACTTACTCAAGTTTAAAATTAACATCCGTTATCCTTAATATTATTTTAACGTTCCAGAACATACATGCAACATCGCTACCTTACATTCTTGTTAACCCTAGGGCGTACAGATATTTAAAGACAACGAACAGCTAATTTATCGCTAGCACGGGCCGCTTCAAGTTATACAATCAACGTTCAATTTTCTTACCGGGCTCCCCCAAAAGAAGACGAACTCCTTCCCCAACGTGTGTTAGCTAATGCAACATTGTCATAATGTGGGAATGATATCAGGAACGAAACAGAGATCCAAAACTGCCATGCGACGTAGTCTGCTATTACCTGCCTATCCATCTTTACCTAGCCGGGCGACCGTTAATAAAGTGTACAAGAGAGACAGCGAGCGAGAGATGGATGGAGAGTGGCACGAGGTATCTTAATTAAATCAAAACAATATGGCTACGAAATTAATTTAGAGCCGGGAACCGGATAAAAGACCTTATGAGGGTATGAGAGTCGTATGATGGCAAACGTGGAGGATGGCAATCCTGATTGCACACAGGTATGCTTCGGCTTCAGTCCCGCATTCAGCGAATTGAAGCGCAGTATATACAAACGCGAGTTCCCGTTGAGGTGCATCCGATATACGCTTCTAGGTAGGCAGATTAACCTGTGCGCTAAATGCTAGGAAGTGTATGTTTAATCCTTGATATGTGGATTAACGTGATGTTCGTTACGGATGATCTTATTAAAGAAGGAACGAAAATACCAGCACAAAGACCAGCAAAGGAATAGACATGCTATTAGCAATATAATTAAATATAGTGGTTGAACTAAGTGAAAAATGCCGTTACCACTTGAATAAAATAAATATTTCGGTGACCAAGTTGCCATCCTCAGTAGAAACTGCAAAGGAAAAATCTATTAGGCGTATTTCGCCTGGATATAACCCTAGAAGATATGGCGTTCCCTAGATTACCAGTGGAATAACACTTTAGTGGAATTCTCCATTTTCTTTGGATAATGGAGCTTAAAATCTCCAACGTACAAGGCAAAATTTTCCTTATATAACTAATAAATTTAAAATACCTACTGTGTTCAATGAAGATTTTTAAGGCGGGCGTCTAAATCCCAAGGAATTGCGGCCCAAGTCTATCCTATCAAAATATATGGAAATTGCTCATAATTTTCCGATGCCATATCTATAGATAGATACAGTTTGATTGCTATTTTATATATACCGAATGGAAGGTGCCTTACGGGGCATAGGAATTCGTGTATAACACGGAATAGACACATAAGAGCACCGTTAGTTGCAAAGAATCTGGGCAAATGGAAGAATCATGGAGGCTGCTGTGCTTCGCACACGCATGTGCACTGGATAGGGAAAAGCAGTATACAGACGTTAGGCCTGTTAGATATTGTTGAAAGTCTCTTGCAACTTCTCAGAGTGCGCAACGGCTATGCGTAGCCCCGCGTTATACACATACGGAGGGGGTTTACTTGTAGACTTACCCATTTCTGTGAAAATCTATGCATTAAGGAGTTAATAATAGACAGTACTATTGAAGATAAAGTACAAATAATAAAAACAATTTGGCATAAGTTACTCGTGATTTTTTTGCAGTAAACTTTCTAGATATGCCTATTCCATTGCGAAGCAACAGGAGCCCTATTTTGCAATTATAGCGATTAGCGGTATGGCTATGCCATAGCGATAGGACGAGTTGTCATCAAAATTCGATATCGCTATAACAAAATACGGCTATCGAACTAGTTGCAAGCGTTATCTCACGACAAAAAATTTAAATAGGAAATTCGGGCGTGCTGTAACAATTTTACCATTTCTGTATTAAACTTTTTGCCTCGTATTGTTTTCCGGCAACCCAGAATTAGAACATCTGTTAAATTAATTTGATCATATATTTTTTATATTCAGTAATTTTCGTACGTTAGAATATCTATGCATTTACAAATTTAATATCTTTGTATGCAAAAGGTATATTCCCCCAAACTTTTAATTATTATAACTGCTATTTCCAAACTTAGAATTCCCGCAATTGAAAATGGCATGTTTATTAGGGGTATCGCAAACAGATGCATTTCCTTATTTTAATCTTTTTAATAACGGTCAAAGTAAATACACTTTCAGTCAATTTTTGCAACATATTTCCGCTCAATTCAACCCTATCACATCTATTACTCCCAGCTCCTGTGGCATTCCTGTTGCATTTAAAAACCTAAAATAACTGATTGAAGTGCGTTCTCACTAAAGGTTATTCACAGAATACCCTTCTTTGGATTATCTTCAGTCTTCATTTGTTTGCGGAAATCTAATCCAATTTTTCATAAAATGCCATACTTTTATGTTCGATACAGTTTTTATGCATCTATTAACTGTTGATTGACTTACTATATGTAACAGTTGTATTCAACACCTAGTTGATAGCTTCCTGATGCAAACAATGATAATGCGGAAAGAACCTGAAAGAAAAGTAAATATTAATAAAAGCAAAAAAAAAATCAAGCTCTTACGGTAAAAAAGGTGGAATTTTTTTAATCACACCCTCATCAACTTATATTCCTTCAATTTGTGCAATAAGGTCTCCGCATGCTTCTTTATTAGGTCAATAGCTCCGCAGTAGTTCTGCATGTTACAGAAACCCTTCTATGATCTTCTCTTTTATCCAACTGTACAACTAAAAACTGTGCACATGGAAAAGCCATGAATGTAGCTGAAAAATATATCCAAAATAAAATATCTTTTTTTTGCATATTATTTGCACCTACCGTAATATCTATATATTACACCTTGCTGGTCAAACAAGAAAGTTGTAGGTTAGCAATAACAATTCAGACGATAATTTAACAAATGACAGCGACGTACAAATTAAGGTTAATGAGCGATATAGAATTGACTTAACGGCACGTCTTTTGCTGTCGCTATGAAGTAGCGAGATAGCGACAGAAACTGCAAAATACCGCTTTCGATATCGCCATCCGATTTAGCTATTCTACATGACGTATAGCGATATCGCTAAATGGTGCAGAATACGGCTCCCGTACACAAAATACGGTGCCAGTATTAGAGACAACGGGGCCTTTTGTTAATTCAAAAAAAAATTATCACACTTTGTATTGTTATTTTCTATTAGGAATCATTATTGTCTATTTGTTTTTATTTACAAATTTAGGACAGTGGTTAGCCTAGCTACAATGTCTTTGTTTTATAGCTTCGTTTAGAAGTAATAGCTTATTTCGTTAAAACACAAGGAAATAGTTTTTAGTTAGATTTTTACAAAATCAACTTGATTTAATTTTATTATGATTATCGGCAATAATGTGTTGTTAACTGGTGTAGTACGGAATTGCATTGTTAAAACTCCACTCATCCATGGTACATCTACACCAGGTATACTCTTGAGCAAGTTTTGATGACACATGTTAAGGCATTATATACTGGGTTGGATAATCAGCCAATATGTTAATAGGAGCGAAACACATGTACACTCTCGTGAAGACTCTCCTTTCTCTATCAGTCCGATCTGACAGCGTTATAGCGATAATAAATTGAAGCCCCCATTCAAGATGGAAATTTATATATCTTAATTCCCTTTAAGTACCGAGAATTAGCAAAGAATATAGAAATTATTTATTATATTAATATTTATTCAGAAAAGTGTTATTGCGTTACATTTATAGCAAAGTACAAGTTTAATTGAGTATCTGAAATAAATTTATGACAGTACTACAATTTTTTTTTAAATTAATAATTAATTTAAGGCCTATTATTATTATTTATGTAATAACAGGACAGAACAGGAAATAATATTTTATTATTAAATAAATGATTTGGGTATAATGCAATAAAAAAAACACGAAATATACAATGACACCATTATTTACAAAACTGTATTTTCTCTTCTTTCGATATTATTAATACTAATTTTATCACAATGATGGGAACAACTAAAACATCTAATGGTATTTATTAATTTCAAATAAATTTCAATTTCAACCAGGAAACAGAAAAACAAGAACTAGAAACACCAACTCGAACTATATGCAACAGCAATATCTATATAGGATTGGTCGATAACGCGAGTGGAAAAGGCGCAGCAGAAACTGGTTTTTGACCATCCTACGAGCATACTTGTACCACGCACTCAACGATTCTAATGCTAATGAATGAGGTACAGGTAACGTGTGACATGTGAGTCGACCACCTAAATCACGGTTTCCTATAACCAGATCAATAGCTTCCGCACTGTGTAATATTAAAGAATTTATGTATCTGTACTAAGCCTATATTACTCAATTGGTGCAAACGGAATTTTTCGAATAATAATCCACCGTAAATCTGTTTTCATTACGTATAATTGGCACATTCATGCCAAAAGCTGTCTAGCACACAACGGCACAAAAGATACATATTACTCCTACGCAGTTTATGATTTACCGCGCGCGTCGCTCGCTTTGTAAATAATCAAACAACACGCTAAAGAGAGGCTAATGTAATTAAGCCTCCGGAATTAAGCGAAAACATAGTAAACAAGCAAATTTGATCCCTTAGGTGCTGACGTCTATTCTACGCGGGCCAGATCTTTCTTACACGGAGCGTTTTGAGAAGAGGAATTTACCGAAACAATTCCTTCGGTCTTTTATTGTAAACAATTAAAATGCAAATAATATAGCCGTTAAATACATCATTCACGGTTATAGTTACATAAAATAGCTGCTTAAATTTTGCTGTGGGTCTTAAGATTTTAGCTTCAACATTTCAAACTTTGTAAAGATCATTTTATACTATGAATATACTTGCTTTTATCGGTAAAATATGGCGCCAATTTAGTTTTATTACAGCTTCGTCTTGCAAGATATAAATTAGGTGTCCTCCACAGCCATACACGATATGTGTCGATTGTGTTTTAGTGTCGCTAAATTTTCTGAAGGTGCGAAAGGAAATTTTTTTTCTTCTGCTGATGACACGAAACCCATTTTGAGAGTTTTAACATTGCAACCAGAAGTTATATGCTGTAGTAATAATACCGCGTAATATCTATTAAATTAAATTTTAAAGCATCGTGTGGTTCCTTTGTAAAGATTACAAAGCAGAAGCGCTCCTTAAAACACACTTTGTGCTGCCGAAATAAGTTAACCCATTCCGCAACCTTTGGCCATTACGTTAACATATTATAAGGCTGAAGTTAGTACTAAACGATGAGATTATATTTTGATATAGAGACCCAACTACGGTACGTAGATGTTTGAACGTTTCATTACGTAACGCATTCAGTTGTAAAATTGTATTTAAATTTTAAATGCTAAGCTCAAATCCCAAAATCAGAATACGGCTGCATCACGTAGTGGCTGTTGTTAACGCGGTGTATGCGATTAGGATATGGCCGGTATGCATACTGGCCAACTTGAGATGCTCGGAATATGTTGTGACTATTTACCAGAGGCGCCTCAAGATGTCTCTGCCAGAGGTGCATAAAGTGATACATGCTGAAATCACTTGATTTCTAATATGTACGATTATTTTTATGAAGATAAACATACATCAGAGAATGTAAGTGAAATAAAATAGTGTCTGAAGCAACCAGTACATAAGTGCGAATAGTGGAAAGAATTGTTCAGGAAGGAAATGTAGCTATAAATTCAGATGAAAATAAATGTAGAAGTCCTGATAGGAAGAGGCCCATACCAAGAATGTCGGTAGCTTACCAGTTACCAATTAAGAATAGTGCGGAATATGATGTATGACTTTCATGGACCAGAAGAATCGGACACATCGTTACGAAAAATTTTAACAGATTTGGGGTTTAAGTAGAGATGTACACAGAATAATAGAAGAGTGTTAATAGAACGAATGGATATACCAACTTTACGAATTTATTACTTACAAAACATAAAATATTATTGCGACCAGAATATAACGAGGACGAATCAGTCTCGGCGACGATCCAATGACAGGTCCACCAAGGACAGCAGTCACCCAGAAAAACAATTATGTTTTCAGAATTCCCCCATCACCCTTAGTTTTTATGCTGCAGGATATTCGCTTATCCACCCAAATATGCATGCATAGATATGTAGTATAAGAGAACATGTCTTCACGTTATTTCAGTTGTCGGCTAGAGCTCGGAACTGATCAAGCAGCATGCAATGGTTGATGTTTGAACATATCTTAACGTGTGAAGACGTGCATTTTCCATTCCTAGATAGCATCTCTTGTTGTTTCAATTGTGGGCTAGAGCTCGGTGAATGAACATATATGCTGATGTTGTTAACGTTTTAAAGAGTGTTGCGTTGTGGTGCGTTCAAGCTATTGTGGTGAAGCCGCGAACGTTTGATCACCTGCAAATATGCCAAGGAAATGTGTAAACCACCCGAACTATTTTTGCTACATTTGCGGCGAATTTACATTTAATTGTCAAAAACGATCTTTCACAACTCTTCTTAAAAAGTGCTATGAGCAGTATTTCAAGTGTAAGGTAGGTGATGAAGACAAAAGGTGGGCTCCTCATATTTGCTGTGTTACGTATGTCAGACCTCTTACAGCGTGGGCAAAAGGTAAACGACATATGCCTTTTGCTATTCCTAGGATTTGGATGGAACCATCAGATCATATTGCTATTTTTATCTAATAAATATAAGTGGCATGTCTTCTAAATCCAAACATACTGTAAAATATCCTAATATTCCATCAGCATTAAGACCAGTACCTCACAATTCGGAATTACCTGTGCCTAAACCTCCACAAAACATGACACTAAGCGACGATGAAAGTGCTGATTATACCAAGGCAAATGGATCCCTGCTATGTTGGCAGACTATTGCTGGACCCTGAAGAGAGATGTTTCTGATGCAAAATACAGCCGAAAGTCATATATCAGCACATTTTCCAAGCAAATATATCACTTTGTACGTCATTTTTTTATGATTTATACACATATTATAATATATACAGTGAAATCTCTCTAAAACGGACACTGGTCGTTCCGTAACTTTTGTCCGGACAACAGGGATGTCCGCTTAAGGGAATTATGTTAAAATAATTCAGTTTCTATAATCTATACATTTATTTGTATTAACAAAAAGATATTTCCCATTTGCATAATACCTAGTGAATGCACATTAACTGGTGAAAACAGTTATACAAAAAATTCTAACATGGAAGTTTGACGTGTTTTTTGACGAGTTAGTTTAAGTATGTTGTACCTCATTTCCAAGTTTTTCAGTAAACCAAAAGTTTCAACATCTCCATCATTTACACTAAATTGTTTTAAATCCATTATCACTTTTAATGCATCACTGTAATTTTTTATTGGATTTGCACAGTTTTCATCACAATCGTGTTCTTCTTCTTCAGAGTTTATTCTCTCTTCGTTAGCGGTTTCAGAATTTACACCTTCATTTTCAATTATGAGGTTAACGTCCATATTTATAAGATCTTCAACATTAATTCCGTTTAAGATAGCCTGTTTTGTAAGCTGTGAAAGCATCGATAATGGTAGACAATCCTCTGCTTCAAAGTCTTCGTCACTCTCATCGTTGGTACTGCACCTAAGTCCTGCTTTTCGAAAACAGTTTTGTATTGCTGTACTGGTTACACTTTGCCACCCTTTATGAATTAAATATATAGCATCCAGTAAGCTAACATAGTCTGTAATTCTGGCATTGCTCTCTTTTTTTTACTTCAAAATTTCTTATTTGGGCATAATTAGGAATATGAAACATTTTTTAAACAACTTTTGATATCTGAGTTTACACAAAAAAGAAATCTTGACGGAACTGTCAACACAAAATAATATATTTCTCAAGAAGCACAAACTATTGTTTTATATTTTTTTTTTCTAAAACCAATAATAAAAAATCCATTAAGTAATTCACGGTTTTCTCATTACGTCGGTTAGAAAACGATGATGAAACTAAAATTGGTGTATAAAATTAGCAGTCCAGTTTTGTTCTTTGTTAGTGAAGTGCGTTAATGAAAAATAAGCAACCTGTGTGTGATGAGAGCAAATGTTCATACCAAGCTCGACAAAATTCCAACGGGGTCCACATGTTTTCCTTGCGATACCATTAATTACACCTTACCCCAAACAAAGGCCGCCATTATAGTTGATATGATGAAAATACAAAGTTGTTTTTTGTCACACTTTCGACCGGGCAAATAAAAATCGGGTTTTCCCTTGACACACACACACACGTATGTATGTAAATATTTTCCAATGTACACATCAGGCGTTGTGTTTCTAGTAGCAGTTGAAAATGCGTAATTACTTCCGTAATTAAATGTTACCGCTTTTGTGATTTCGGCGCAAAATGGATTTTTTATTTGATTCAATTTTATACGTAAGTTCGTAGCGGGTTTTTTTCCCGTAATTTTAATGATGTACTCGCTTGCCCTCGACCATTATGTTTGTGTTTAATTACGCCATTTTTAACCTGTTCTAATTCCCGGCGCTTTTCCGCTATATTCAAATTCATTGCCCTAAGGGTAACGACTTTATTTTTTTTTGCGGTACGCGGAGCCCATGCGGTTTCTGACAGTCGTCAGTGCTCTCGGGCAATCGAAAACAAATCGCGATTGTTGCCTTGCCGAATAATATTTGAATACATTCGCTTTGAAGAGGAACGATATTCGAAACGTATCCCGCGGTTTCCCCTTTACGTCAATTCTTGGACGGAAAAAGTGGAATAACGCCAAATTGGAGTCTCGAAACTTTTTTCCTCGACGTGGCAAAATTTTAAAATATGTATCTTGATAAATCATTCATCACAATTTATCAATTCTGAATTTTAATGTCATTCCTTCGTAAAAATTCGTGAAAAGTTACTTTTTTTCTTGAACGATACTTCTCTCGTTCCCATCATATACTTAAATCACTTTTTATCAGATTACCGAAACGTCCGCGAAAATACTACACGTTTTTAGCTCATATCCGATACACTTTGGGCGAAAATCTTTTATGGATGCCCCAGTTTTGATCGCGGGAGAGTTGATATTTATTTTTTTATGGCTTTCACGCGCCAAACAGGAAAACGGATCGACTGGCGGTGGAGCTTTAAAGGAAGTTTCCTGAATGCTGCGTTCGGTGCCGAGAGGTAGGGAACCGCTGCACCGTAAAATAGTGGATAAGCGGACCTTGCGGATAAACAAAACAGGGAATATAAAAAGCCTTCGAGGCCTCTGATCCCTTTATAATACATCACTTTACCAAATTTACATTAAAAATCGATCACGGTGAATGCATTGTCGAAGGAAATACATCAACCCGATAATGTTCTGTCAAATGTCATTCCAGGAAGGCAAATGCGTGAGTAATTGAATATGAAATGGATGCAAATCGCCATTTTAACCTAAATAAAGATATAGCGTTGAAAATGTGAAGAGCTACCACCTTAATATTACTTTTGATAAGCTCCAAACTGCATCAACATTAATCATCTTGAAAATCCATTGCAATATCTAAGGTGCAACCAATATTACTTAATATGTTTGAGAATTTGCAGACACAATGTTTAATATTTACAATTTTTTTTTTTCGTTTTAATTCGGAATTATATAATACTGAACCAATCTTCTGCAATATAGCATTCCAGGGGAACTTCACAAACAAATTTATGAAATGATTCTGACAATTTGGGTGAAAGAACGCATGCCTAACGAGTGGAAGGCAGGTTCACCAATTACGTTGCTAACTGTAGTATTAAGGCCTTGCCAACCATCATAAAGGAGAGATTAGAACAGCATATTGAAAAAATAATAAATGGTTTAATTTCAGAAATGGACGCAGTACATGACATATAGTTTAGATATACACATTGTTTTTATGAATTCTCAATCTTTTAACCGACTAAGCAGAAAACAATGAAAGAATAAATAAAACCATCCCTATAGACTCGCTTTTGGAACTGCGGCACATCACTGTCACTTAACAAATCTCAAAAACACTACACGCCGCATAAATATGTACAAACTGTATACGTATTTCATAAAAAAAGTTGCAATTCTCAGCAGTAACGCATAATTAAGATAAAACTAAAAGTAGAGGTTTGGATGAAGTAATTGGTGTTAATGCCTTCACATTTAGGTTGAAGTACAATTACAAATAAAAACCAACAACTCAAAATTATTGTATATTCTAGATCAATAGCTTTAATCATCTAAGCACTAGAACCCCTATGGAGAGTAGAAAATGTTTTAACAGATCGAACAATGAAGAGTATTGTATCGGGCCAACGTCTGAATGTATAAGTTCAGATTTATTCTTGTAAATAAGCATGTTTTCGTAAGAATCTAATTCGCGAACTAAAGAAACATTTATTAACAACTTTTGGTTCCTTGAACTAATGCTATGACCGGTATCCAAAATATGTTTAGCTTTGCCCAACATATTTTGAAATATTGCCACTATTGGCAAATATTGTAAGAAGAACAAAAGATAGTACGGATACATACCTAGGCGTGAAAAGGAAAATGCTTTAAAAACTACAACACAATGTCAGCTAACACAGGCAGAACTAAGCGTAAATCAAAAAGAAAATAGAGAGACCAAGTTGAAAGAGATCTGCGGCAGGTGAACCTGACAAACTGGCCGGAGAAGATTGAAAACAAAAGAATGGACGAAAACAGGTGAAATAATCTCCCACGGAAATTGATTTAGGGCTGCAGTTCATGAGTAGCCCAGTCACAATTTGTATAAGGAATGTTTTAATCTATAGATAATATGAAATTTAGTAATTTGGTATTGATTTGATAGTTCTACAGTGTAAACATATTTTTTCACAGCAACCACATCTCAAGATGAATAATTTAAACAGCAAAGTTCTATTTGAATATTTCCATTAATTGTAAAAATTATGATAGAAATCGTGTTGTGCAAATAGAAGTCTCTTGGAAGCGTGTTTTGGGCACGGATAAATTCTTCCGTTACCGGTTTATGGAAGACGAAATTAGAAGAAGTCATTTGGTGCCAGACTTTTAACATGATTTTGGCAAATCCTCTTAAAATCGTGATAACCGGGAGATCGTAAATATGGACCTAACTTTTGGACCAAATAAAATGTATCTACATTTACCAATTATTTCACTAAACCAACATCATTTCCCAAAAAAATGTGTTAAGTTTGTAGAATATATAGAATATATTTTACAAATGCAACTGCTTATCATCTCTACATGTTTCCTATTGGAATCGAAAAATGTAGAGAATGAGTCACATATAACAAAATTATAATAACGGATTAGTTTTGCAGTAGGAATTTTATAATAACATAAAAACATTTATTTATTTTGGCGCTTAACATGAATAGAATCCACTAATTTTAGTCTGAATAAGGTGATATAGGTATATGTTACACAAATATCAATAAAAATTAAAATGATAAATTAATTATATTAATAATATATAATAATAATAATTAACCTAATCTAGTTCATTAATTCTTTATAAATTTGTTTCATTCTTTTTTATTACTTGTCAGTTTTCTTGCTTCATTCCATTCCGATCCTCTCTTCTTTAGAATTTTTCCCACTATATTATCCCATGTTTGTTTTGGCCTACCTCGTTTCTTCTTGTCTTGTATTTTTTATTCCCACACTCTCTTCACCAGTATTGAGTTGCTCATTCTTTGCAAATGCCGCGACCATCCGAGCTGTCGTTGCTCAATAAATTCTTTCATTGGTACAATATTTAGTTCTTTCCGGATATTTTCATTCCTAATGCGGTCCATTCTTGATACTCCCTTCACTCTCCTCAAATACTTGATCTCTGTTGCGCTGATATTGCTTTTTTCTTGGTTCGTCAATATCCAAGATTCGCAACCGTACGTAAGTGTCGGTCTATATATAGCCTTGTTAACATTCATCTTTGTCTCCCTTGACAC
>JARFOC010000364.1:18535-36655 GCA_031763485.1 Osmoderma eremita | reverse complement strand
TGGCCTGTATACCAATATGGCGCATTTCAATTGATGGCAGTTTTGATATCGATATTAGCACTCTATTATCTCTATGGTGAAAACCTTCTGGTGATACCAGATCTTCGGGTGTTAGACCTTCGCCAAAAGACGCCACTTATAGTAGTGGCGAAACAACGAGTTTACTCGATACCACTATTTTAATTCATGTTTTCTCTCATTATAGCACGAATCAACATATGCGTGGGTTTTGGTCCTAGAATTTTGTTATGAAAAACTGACATTTCTTGTGATACTTGAAGCCTATCTATTTCTCATAATAATTATCCCGTATTACAGACGCCAAAGAAGTATTTAACGTTGGTTAAAGACGATAAACATTAAACAAGCGAGTTATACGGGGCGAGTAAGTATGGCGACATACAGTTTGGTTACGGTACATTACGGTAAACTTAAATCTATTCATACTTTAAGCAATGCGAACAACCATTAATGCCTCAATATTAGCCGGTGCGTGTCTAATTTTGTTTGTGGTTTATGCAGCAGTACGTATTTAACATCTGCTTCGCCTAGAAAATCTTAGCTGCTCGTAGAGATTAAAACATCTAGATGACTACTATTCTCAATAGAATACCGGTTGGGTCATGCTTATTACGAAAACATTTGACCCCCAGATATTTTATGCCATCTAATTGTTTAGAGAAAATCCTCCCTCCAATATTTTTGTCACATGTTTCTCCAAATCCATAGAGTTGACCGAGCACGTCATATTCCATGGCCATCTACATAGGTCACCCGACTTAAGTTTTATATTAAGGTTTTTATTTAAAAGCGAACGGGAATAAAGTACAAAGAAGTATTTATGCATCCGCTTCAAGTATTGAAGTTCGAGGGCACCAGTAATCGGCAATTTCTTAATAATAAAAATAATATACCTTTATTTTGCCCAACAGAGTAAGTCCAATAACAGGACAAAAGTGAGAAATAGCTAACAACAAGAGAAGGGGTGCCTCAAATCTTAACTGGAACAAATCTAAACTAGAATAAACCGATATTTAGCATAAGTTACACAAGTATACAAACATATTGAAAGTAATATAATAGTAAACAACAATAAACAAATAAAATAAAATAACAAAGTAAGAGATAACAATAACAATAATGATAATCAAAAGACAGAAAAACTACATACTAAACAATTCAGTACACCTACTCAGTAAATACGGCAAACGTGAAAAGTTTATATCAGCAAGATTATCAGTAATGTTGTTGTGGTATGAGCATACCCTATGCAGAAGAGATCTGAATAAGATATTTGTATTAGGGGTTGCAGTCCAAAAAGTTATTTTTAGACGCACTAGATGAGCAGGTATTAGAAAGAGATTTTATTTAAAAGAGTAAGGGCATCAAATACATTATGGAGAAGGTTGAATAAGAATTGAATATCGTTATGGTTCCGGCGAAGTTCAAGAGGTTGAAGGTGAAATAAATTTAACAATGTGTTGTGATCGAAGCCATGGCGGTGGTACACCGCATTAAGTTTGAAATAAAGATACTTCATGAATTTACGCTGAACATTTTCAAACATAATGGAATACGTTTTGTGATAAGGTGTCCAAACAACGGAAGCATATTCAAGCTTTGACTGCACAAAGGCAAAATAAAGAGGAAGCATCGACTCTATAGAAGAGAACTGCTTACTGGTTCTGATTATGAAACCCAAAGTTTGAAACGTGGGCGACAGAGTATTGGCAATGTGCTGGCTAAAATTAAGTTTAAAATCAAATGTGACACCCAAATCTTTAACAGAATTATAGCGTGGGATAATGTCATTATTGAGGTGATAATTATAAGTGATAGTAATAGATTTTCGACTATATGATAGAACATTACATTTGGAGATGTTTATAGATATACTATTTTTAGAGCACCAGGAATCAAGAATATGCAGTTGTTGTTGGAGAAATTCGCAATCGTTAGAAGTAATAATTTTGAAAAACAATCATTAATATATATTATAAAAAGGAAAGGGCCCAAGTTACTGCCTTGGGGTGCCCCTGATGTTCAGGAGAAACATGTGGACTCGTGACCCATATATGAAACATATTGCTTTCTATTAAGAATGTAAGTTGAGAATAACGATATGAGGTTGGGTGAAATCCCGACAGATTTCAGTTTAAATAAGAGAATGTTATGGTCAATGTTGGAAGGTAGGCCGTCCGACAGCTACTAAAATTTTTAGTAAAACAAAAGTTCTTTCTCCATTATTATAAAATATACATCAACATTTTCTCAATAGTTTTTGTTTGTTTGATGACGATTATCACATACTAAAGCGACTTCCCAAGTTTAAGGGCCCCAGAGTGAGGCTCTAGTACATTCAGGCTGATTACTTTCAACATTTTTAAATTTGTGTTCGCCTCAACAAAAAAAAAACAATCAGAAGGTAAGGTAAGGCAGTTATGGAGATTAGTATGAAATGTTTATTAACGTACAACCCAAATATGCTAACTAGATCATCGTCTAATAATTATGTTAAATACCTGAATGTTTATCTCATTAGTAATTACAGTAGGAAGTGTACCCATTGTTTTGGTCTTCCAGAATAAGTATCCACGTGAGTCTATCGCACTCTTCAGATTGGACATTTTCAAGTGAATCTTACCATTAATTATAACACGAACCACATTAGAATAACTAGGACAGTTCCGGTAAAAAATGGCATAAGATTTAACAGAGAGGTTCAAATTTACTATTTATCCCTTCTACACTCTTGCCACTGACAGCTTACAAAAATAAGGGTCATATGATCACACGAGGTAGGTAGTGATGAGGACAAATAGTACATTTGGACCCCTGAATTAAACTTTACATATAGAATTTTTGTCAGAACTTATCCTAGATGTTTAGCTGTTATTGTTACTTTTTATTTTAACATTTAAAGAAGAAAAAATACATAATCACTACGCCTTAAATTCGTCAATTTACATGTATACAGTTAACTGCACAAGCAGACGTCCTAAAAATACCCAACGCAATATAACAAATCATCTATTAATTTCAATCGATATAATTTTGTAGCCTCTGCAACGACCTCTAAAAAATCGTAACATAATGCTGCACAGCGTACAAGCCGATAAAACAGTTGTTGCTCATTGCTTTGATAGAAATTGTACCTAAACATTGGTAGCGTTTGCCTTACGAAAAGATTTATAACTTCCAGTCGTAAAACAGGTACTTCGAAATTCCATTACGGCGCAATAATACTGGGGCACAAAAGATTGCGATCCCAAATAGGAATCGCGCGGAATAAATATTTAGGATAAATGCAACAACCGCTGCAAATCCTTGAAAATATCCTGGAACAATCTTTTAACGATTTACTTTTCTCAAAGTTCAAAAAATAGACTCGTCTCGCGGTAAATCTAAATTTATAATTTGTATTTGTACGTGAGTGCAATGGGCTGCTCCCTTCAGCGTTTCACGGTCGAAAAACAACTGCATTTAAGCGAAAATATCCAGGTATTGAAGGAGGAAAATCTATTATTGTTAGTTTGTTTTGCAATTAATATTTAGACGTGCGCATATATCACCGTAAGTTAATTCTACTAAATTTTCGTGTTTATTGAATGTTTGATTGAGAATTTTAAGTTTTGCTTTGGGTGGGTATAACCAAATTCTTAAGGGAATTCAGCATTTTCAGGTATTTTGCTTGCAGCAAAGTAGAATAACGCGTAAGTTTTAGCGTAAGTTATTGGCTGAATGCAAGGAAGTTTATGTGTTAGAAATAACGTTGTTTGTTGATTTGTATCTAATGGAAACCAAGGCATAAAATATGTTAATGGTTTCAGTAAATTACAAAATTTTGGCTTATTGTTAAATTACTTAGGACTTATTCCTCTCTTCAATCGCTGTTTCTGGGAAACTAAAATAACAATTAGAGATAAAAAAAGAAACAATATCTTAATTAACGAAGAGATTCTGAGATATAGAAATGTACTAGATGCCTGGGCAGTTATAGCTAAGACCACGAAAGAGGGTGAGTGCTATCAAATATATCGAGAACTTAAAAAAACGAGACGAAACGAAAACGTAATAGTGAACACATCGAAAACTATGACAATAAAATCAGAACAATTTGGGATATCATTAATAGAGAAATGAAAACTACAAACGCAGATGGAGGTGCAACGCTCTCGTTGTCTGCCAATGACTTTAAGGCGTATTTTAGCGCGGTTGGCGAACAAACAGCTAAGGGAATAACCTCACAACATTCTTTCGAGGAATTCTCGCATCCCGTTACCCTGCAGAGTGGTAGTTCCTTCTCTTTCACACCTATCACCGCCGACGAAATTCGAGAAATCATAAAAGCTGTTTTATGAAGAGCAAATTCACGAGAGATGTATACGATATATCGACGCATCTACTAAAACACCTAGAAGAGGAGCTGAGTACCCCGCTAGCAGATATTTTTAACAGCGTTTCCCGCACGATTGAAGGTGAGTAGGGTGCTACCTATTTTCAAGAAGGGAGACAGAAAGAAATGCGAAAATCATCTCCCAATCAACATCCTGCCGTCAATTTCCAAAATATTTGAAAAGGCCATAGCATCTAGACTGACAGATTACTTTGAGGGCAAAAATTACCTGTCGTCCAGGCAGAACGGATATAGGAGGGGCCACTCAACGATCAGTGGAGTGGCACAAATAGTAGAACAAATCTATAATGCATTCGATGAATGAATCGAAAATGCCCATCTCAGACGTCATTAAGGCGTTTGATTGCATGAACCACGATATTCTAATAAATAAACTGGAGTTTTACGGAGTAAAAGGAACGCCCTTACTTCTACTACAATCCCACCTCAACAATAGGACAGATTACATAGTGGAATGACGGTAAATCCTATTGTGAAGGAACTAAATATGGCGTTTCTCAAGGCTCAATACTGGGACCCCTCCTATTTATTATATACACCAACGATTTACCTGCGTATCTCGACGAAAACGCAATTACCATATACGCAGATTTTATGGCAATACTAGCGAGGGAGCTCTTCAGGAAACCTATGATGATGAGGAGTGGTTTGCCGCAAATAAAGTAAAAGTAAATGCAGAAAACAAACGAACGTTTTATGCGGGGAATGGTATCCAATCAAAGATCAAATACCTAAGCATTGTTATAGACTCTCAACAGAGGTAGAATCGACATATTGAAGATTTATCCGGCAGGCATGCATCCGCGCTATACGCCATAGCGAGAATCAAACATATAGCAACTAATGGAGCTGCGAGGTCAGCATACTTCGCCTACTTCCACTCCATCCTTGGTTACGGGATACTCTTGTGAGTATTGTCTGCGGAGACACAGAGGATATTCACATTGCAAAAAAAGCTATCAGAATCCTGTGTGGCCTGGAGCGAAGCGAGAGCTTCCGAAGCTACTTTAGAGGAGAAAAGATACTCACTCTTCCATCAATGTACATTTTGGCAGCCGTGACCTACTTGCACAGCAACCAAAACTTATTCCCCCTCAACGGAGAACATCACGAACACAACACTCGTCAAAGAAACAACATAAGAATCCCATACTATAGGCTGCTCCGTTCCCAAAAATCGATCAACTATACAACCTAATACCACGTGGTATAAAGACACTACCTCTGACCAGGTTCAAGATCCGGGTAAAGACAATGTTGATCGATAAGGAGTTCTATACTGTGGAGGAGTGCCACTTCTAGTGGTTCCCTGTTTATATTTGTCTTAACCATTTTACACTTAAGAAGAATACGCATTGTAGTCACTCGTTACATTTATATTTACTTAGATTATATTTACGTATCGGACATCTGTTATGTTTCTTGTCGGTATTGTTAGTGTGGATATGATGATGTGCTTGTCACATACTTTCAACTTATACTTTGATCTACTTATTAATTTTAATTGCTTGTAATTAACATGTTAAAATTAATGGACAAATTCTGTAATGGTGAGATTACACATACACATTATTAACTATTATTAACTAATAACAATTTTTTATTGCAAAAAGAAATCAGATTCAAGTTGAATTATAAAATAAAAACAATCCTAAAATGTACAAGTAATTTTAGCACATATCTAAATTTCGCGGTTGCTGACTTGTCTAAAATAATTTTTACTGCATTGCAACCAAGTTCAGATAAGGGTTACCAACGAAAGTGTATTATATTAAGTACCTGCAACATTTTCCCTCATAATTAAGACTGCCCTAAAGGCGCCTTAAATATGTGATAGGTACCTAATGTTCTTGCACCTCATGCAATCTTCATTCGCTACTATTACATACTGACAGGTAACAAATACTAGCATAAAGAAAGAACATTCCTTCAACTACCAGTTAATGCGAGTTACAATTAAATCGAAGAGAACAAACACAGAGTGGTTTCTTTCTCATTTCCTTATTCAAACTTGATTGTATGTAGCATGAACTCAATTACTTCAATAACTAGAAAGTAGGAAATCGGACGTCCTGCTTATATCGGAGCCGGAACAACATGGAAATTACGGTTATTTTAACTATTCGAAGTTAATTATAGTATAAGCTCACACACCTTCTTTGCGGAACAAATTTTATTTTTTCTGTACCTCATTAAAATGGTTAATGTCAAATACACACAAGAAGTATGGTGTTTCAACTCCAAATGCACAAAGTTATGTTATATCAGCCGTAGCCGGAGTTGTATAATTTAATACTAATATTCGCGTCTCAGAGTTTAATTAGACTTTTACGTAGTTAGTTATTGTTAGTAGTTTCTCCTGTGGGGCGTTAGCAGCACTTCATTGCAGTGTTATGCCTTCGATACAGGGGCAACGTTAATGGTAATAATGATAATGACCATTACGTAAATTAGCAATTTAAAAACGAAAGTGACACACGACAGAAATTAGGTTTATCAAATATCATATATCAGCTGTTTTGTTTGCATTTATGTAGGTGCATCACAGTTTTCATATTTAAATGATGGTTGCCGCCAAAAAGACTAAAAATGAGAGGAAGGTGTCTATGTAATTGGAACTAACTCTACAAAATTAACCGACCTGGGTAAACAGGAGCGCAAGGCAATGTGTTAGTTACTCTAAAAAGTAATACATTTCCAATAATGTAAAAATCTGAGAATATAATTCTATAACCTCTTGAAAATTCATGTGTAAATGTAAACAAAATAGCGATTGTAACCTTACAAATTCTGTAACCGTCATTTATAAGCGCGGCTATTTTTAAATTCATTGGCGATTTTAACCGATTGCTGGCGATTGCCTATTTCAAACCCTATCGCCGTTTATAATAGTCATAAGTTAAAATGGTCGTATTTATGGCCATTAGTGTTATGGCAATGTAACGCATGAAAAAGAACAAATTACCAATTTACGCTTAATGGCCATTAGCTATAAAAGTGGTTAGAATCCTTCTGAAACGCGTAAAATATTTCTTTTCATCATTTTAACATATTTTCACTCATTTTATGAAAACTACGACTCAGCTTCATTTAACTATTTAAATTTCTTTGTGTGTAGTTTGAACTATAAAACGCGTGTGAGTATCTTCAATTGCCGGCCAAATTATTTTCCAGCAAATCCAAATATTTCATTCCATTCAAATTGCCGTCGATAACAAATGGTCCTATAATGTTATCATCCAAGATACCCGCCCAAAATGTAAATTTTTTCGGGGTACTGAGTTCTTACATTACGGACCATATGTTGATTTTCTCGATATCTATATCGCACGACTGAGGGACTATGCTTGCCATGACGTGGAAAGGAGGATTTATCGGAGAACAGAATATTCATTTTCATTAGCCCTTTCCACCACGGACACACAAAGCTCCTCCATTATTGCAAAATTGTCGTCGAGAAAAATCTCCTGGCAACTTTGAACTTTATAACTTTTGTATTCGTTACGTTTCAGAATACGTTTCACTGTACTTCTATCTAACGACACCGATTCCATCTGCAATTTGCCGGCTAGACCAAGGTTGGCCCATTTCAACCAAAGAACAAACCCTCACTTTTCCCTCCTCCCGTTCGGGAGGTATTAGAGGAATTTGAGTTTGTTCGTATATTTGTTGGCATTTAGGGCAATTCCCGATGAGACAGCCAAATTTCCTAAACGCTTTGACGATCCTTTCAATCGTCGAATGCGAAGGAATAGGACGATCCACGTACTCTACGGCAAATAGATCGATCGTGCTTGGGAGGAATTTCCAGAAAAATACCAAGATATGATTTATACCTTCTCTGCGGTTGTACAAACTAACATAGTGTAACCGAAATCGACAATCACTTCAGTCATAACATTGCCTTTCATATTTCCTTTAAAACAATTGTGTATCGATTTATGAATTTATGTAATACATTCACTGAGAAAAAGGAATTTGTTTGTCATTGTTGATCAAATAGCAGCTACCTAACAGTGTGATTGGAGAAGGTTCGTGTGCGATGTCCATTCATGTTACTCAGATATGCTTTTTTAGATTTATGCTGACTATTGTGGAATACAAGTACGCCTGAGGAAGACCCATAAAGTCGAAACTGGTAGCAATAAAACCACAGTAAATAAATAATTACACAATTAGGGAGTACCTATCAATTTAATTTTATGCTATTGAAACCTAATTATGGACATTCATACGTAATAGATTAAACCTGGTCGCATAACGATTTCAAAAAGTCACAGGAATTGTTATATGTATTTTAAATTTAGTAATCGTTCAAACTAAATTTAACCTGGATTATGTTACAGCGTGCTGATACACATGGCGGTGCTAAAAAAATACTAAATTAATTTAAATTCCAAGGAATACATTAAAACTTTTATGGCACAATCTAATCTGGAACAGTAATGATGAATATAACGGAAACAGCTGTTGCTTAAAGAAATGAAATTACCAAGAACTAAATAGGTTTTCCTTAGTTTTAGGGAAGTGATATTTTAGTTTGTAACACATGAAAAGCATTTCAAGTAAGTTATTTGTTACACAAATCTATTGCAAATATGTTCGTGGAGTGTGAAATACAATGTTCAATATGAGAAATGATATTGATGATCGGTTTTAGTAAGCAAAAGTTTTAATATTTGGTTCTCCGTTGAGTAGATGCATAAGAATATAAATGAAGTATTGTGGAAAAGCTGAATCTAGGTTTACGTCATCGCCAAAAATAATCTATTATCCAACCTCTAAATTAAATTACCAATATTTAGCTTTAATATTCCAAACTGGTATTCGATAAAAAGCAAACCAAAACTAATCCTACTAAGGTTAACACCATAGTTACACCTTAGGCTATATTAAACTTTTAAATATTTACATAAGTGCCTCCAGCAAATTAACACGTAAGACTCCGTTGATATTACTTAACATAAATTTTGTCCTTTGATTTTTTTCTATTCTTAGAAACGATCTCCATAAGCACACACACACACATACATTCGTAATAGTTTAAAATCCTACAAAAACTCTTTGTGAAGTGACTTTTAAAAGTCTTTTCAAACAAATCGCTAATATTCAAATATCGGCTACATTGATAGTAAATGCTGTTTTACGAATGTTTACACACATAAATGTACATATGTTTGTACATACGATTATTATTTGAATGTATGTAACCTTGATACTGAAGCGATGGTCCCGTGTTTTGTAAAACCAAACGATGACTTCATTCTAGATATTAAATACTCACTGACATATCGTGCGCTCATACGATGTCTAAGACGTAAGTTTCAACATGTGTAGATATATATGTCAGAATCTTAAAGAGATTCGGTCATTTATGCCGCTTACTCTGTGTTTGTACTATTTTCAATATTTCGACCTTCATTTAGAGCTTCACCTTATGCTTATTTGATAGTAATGAGAATCAATTGCTCTGCAGACGGACCAATTAACAAGAATCCCACACAAGTCATACATACGTACCAATACAGTGAATGATATAATTGTTAAATCAAATTTAAAAGAATGCCGGGCATAATATATGGCTCGGTAGTGATTAGAGTAGCAAAAATATTCCTACTTGTTTTACGATATAATTAAAAGTGAAATGAAGTAGAAATTTAAATGAAAATCAGAAATCATCCCAACCCTTTCTCACAGGATTATCACGTCAACGATGTGCAAATAATCATATCTACGAATTTATTGGGTTAAATATACAGAAATATACGCGTGTAAGCGTTATGGTGTTCTTTCTTTAGCCTTGGATAGCTTCCAAATTTTATTGTAAAAAAGACAACTTGCTACTAATACTGTAAGTATATGCAACTATTGATCTAAAATCTGTTTTAACCCGTAACCGGTGAAGTTGAGTCTACCTCACCGGAACTCGCTGGAACTTCGCTGGAACTACCTTGCGTATTAAATGGCAAAAACGCACGTCTATGTATCTTTAGTTCGGATACATGAGACTTGTTTGCCACGGTGGTTGCAGTTCTACATGAAATGTGCGTTTTTGTACGCCAGGGAGTCTCGCTGACTCCACCTCACTGTTAACGTAAGTTTTCCTGGTTAATAATGTTAATGCTTGCTTTTACGTTTATGATATTTCAGATGGATTTACGTGCTAGTACTTCAAAAGACACTGTTAGATTTAACGATAAAGACTATAGAAGTACTTCAAAAGACACTGTTAGATTTAACGATAAAGACTATAGAAGTACGCTTGTACGCTTCTAAGATCGTATAATGAACTGGACTCCGGTGCGTCGGATGTAGAAGACGGCAGTGATATTGCGAGTGACCAAGAAAGCGGTAGCGAGCAGTTTGCGAATGATGACGAACAATTAATAACCGATGATGATTTAACGCAGCAGTCACTTTCAAGTGCTAGTAGCCACAACGATTCGACTACAGAAAGAATATACCTTTATGGAAAAAATCCACATAAATGGTCCTCAATGAAACCAACGAGAAATATGCGGACGCCCAGTCATAATATAGTTGTTACGCTACATGGACTAAGAGGCGAAGCTCGAAATTTAGGACTTGAAGCAAATCCAGTTAAAATTTGGAACCTTTTGTTTACTGAAGAAATAATAGTCATTATCGTAACTTGGACGAACAAAAAATTGAAACAAATGCGTCAAAAATACAACGACGCAACGCTAGTGGATTTGAAGAATACCAACAATAATGAAATTCGAGCATTCTTTGGACTACTTGTATACACAGCCATATTTAAATCTAACGATGAAGATATTGACGCCCTCTTAGCCACCGATCGAAGCAGAAGAGAAATCTTCAAATGTGTCATGAGTGGAAAAAGGTTTTCTGTTTTGTTGGTGAGCCTTAGGTTTGACGGTCCCGCAAGTAGGCCAGAACGAGGAGAATCCACTAGCACCAATTAATGAAATTTTTGATATATTTTTTTGACAACTGCAAAAAAAATTACATCTGCTGCCAACATATGCCTAAATGAAATGCTTGTTGGCTTTAGAGGAAAATGTAGATTCCGGATGTACCTATATCCCGAATAAACCTTGAAAACATGAAATCAAAATTATGATTGCGACGGACGCTAGAAACCATTACGTCGATGATGCATATGTTTATACGGGAAAAGACTCGGACGGAATTGGTCTCTCTGATGAAAATAAAAAGCTCAACAAACCCACACAATCTGTCATACGACTAGTAAAGCCACTATACGGAACAAACAGAAATGTCACAGCCGACAACTGGTTTTCCTCGGTAGAGTTGGTTGAAGAGTTCAAATCAAATGATTTGACTTATGCCCGTGCGTTACGGAAGTCAAAACGAGAGATACCACCAGAATTTTTGGCAAATAAGAAGAGGCAAGTTGATTCAACTTTATATGGTTTTACCAAAATTATGACACCGTTTCCCACGTTCCGAAGAAAAATAAATCTTATTAGTCATTTTATTATCATCTATTTTATTTATTATCATCTATGCATCATTGTCGAGATACTGATTCTGATAACAATAAGCCAGAAATAATTACATATTATAATTTACTTAAAGGCGGCGTAGATGCTTTGGATGAGAAGACTACAATGCACAATTCATCAAGAAAAACCAGACGTTGACCAATGGCAATTTTCTTTAAACTTCTTGACATAAGTACGGTCAAAACATTTGCATTATATAACTGTTATAAAAATAACTCGACCGTGTCTAGATTTATGTTTATGGAGCAGCTAGCAAAAGAACTAACTATTCCCTATATGCAAAAAAGATTTGAAAACACAAAAATTCAATCGGGTGCATTCTACGAATACATACCTCAATTCCATATCAACAGGCAGATAAATTTGATGTTCGGAAGTATTGTGATTTGTGCCAATCCAAGATCCATAGAAAAACGTCATTTTTATGCACAGGATGCAAAAAAATCAATATGTTTATCGTGCAGTAGTAAACTATGCCTAAAATGCCTTGAACATTACGAGTGAAACTGAATTTTGTTTTTCCATATATGTATTTTTAAAGGAATGTCATTTTTTGCAAAATAAAACGGTTTTTTTTATATTCCAAAATATTGTCGATCATTACTAAAATTATAGTTTTTCACGCTACTGGGATTTTTCATCAAATTTTGATGTTTATATATTTATAACTAACTAAACATAAATTGTTTAAACAGAGAGACTCACCTCACAGGTTACGGGTTAATGTCGTTAATTTCAAAGCACTACAGATACTTTTTTTAAAATTATATTTCAAATACATGCCATACCTGAGACTTTTAGGTTTTCTAAAAAAATCCTCAGAACGTTTGCGTGTCAATTCGTTTAATCATGATGGATTAGTTATAACATAATACAAATTGTAGTGACAATTGCTAGGTTACCGATTCATAATAAGAACTATTAATTATTCAATCCACTATATTTGTAAGTGTATATGTGGGTTTATGTTAGTCATAAATACGCGCGTAACGGTTGTTATAATATACATATAGCATATTTTCTAACGTTATTATGCTAACCATTAATCTGTGTATTGCAAACATTATTAGCTGTTGAAGGAAACTATGCAAGCCAACTTTATATTAACACGTTGGAACTCTTGTTGTATGGAAAATTATTTTTAATATAGGCCGGTCAATGTGTTTTGTTTTAGCATCATCATGTTTATTCTGAGCAATTCTACCTTGATTTATATACAAGTGGCCGCTACAATAAAACGTCAACTTGGATTAACTTTCCTTCTTGTCATAACTATATCTACGCGTAAAATATACATTGAAACTTAATTAAAATTATATACCAGGCTTTTTAAATGTAAATTGAAAACCCCCTCCTTAGATTTCATAATACAGTAGGATTCTTCCATCTAATTTAGTTTTTTTTAACAACAAAAAATGAAAATTGCCTTAGCAGATTTTAGCTGAGAAACTTCTAAATGTATTTTTCAATATGTACAAATACATTTAACAGTTCCTATCTTTCGAACGATTTTAGCTTAGTGAATGATCGTTCGAATGATTTTGTCATAACCAATGATTCATATCTCTGTTTGTAATTAATGTGTTGTATTTCTAGTTATATAGGCAATACTTAATGCATTATGATTGTATTTCCTTGGATGCCGTTATAATATATGTAAGTACGATAGCAGAATAATGTTATAGAAAAATACATTTCAAATTCAGAAGAAAGCTCGTTAAGTGCAATTAAATTAAACATTCAGAAAAACTATAGTATATTATGAATGTAGGTGTTAATGGTTTAATTGTCCAATCTTACTGGTATATAGTAATTATATATAACTAACAGTTTTACATTTCATTGAAAGTTTGTATAAAACAATATTTTGAATTTCTTTTTCTTGAAGATATTTTATCTAGTTGATTTACATTTAAATATTAATTAGGCATTTATGGTTATATTAATTATACAAATAAGATTGATTACCGATAGACAAAAAATATTATTTATGCCCAGGAAGTTGGCATGAGTCATAGTGCTTTTCTTTGGGATATATTATATGGTAAACAGAATTTATTATATTTAGATGAACACAAGCACTTTTGGAAATACAAAAGAATTTTTGTTTACTATGCAATTCGTTTGAACTTAGATTTTTAAATAGCAATATGCATGTATGGTAACTGTTTATGTGTAGCCAGTTTTGTAATAAAAAAGCAGGACAATAATTATGTGTACTAATAATCGTGTACAATTGATAAAAAGCCAAAAACATTATCTACAAATAGAAAATTGAAACATAATCATTTTCCAAAGGAATTCTCAAATCATATAGAGCCGTGTAATTAGTGAAGTTTCATATGGAAATGGCGTTTAGTTTGAGACGAAAAAGGCAATAATCAAATTTGAAATCAGTAATCTGACAGAAAACTTGGTGCAAAGGCTGCTTGTCTAACTTTAGCAGAAGACAGATAACAAATACAATTATTACAGCAGGTGTTTAATGAATTAAAAAGTTCTTCTCCTTTTTTTTTCTTCTCCTGTTTTATTCTTGGGTTCTGTTAAAAATCATTCCAGTCAGTCACTAGAGTTTGGCTTTCATTCCAGCTATACAAAAGATCTTCATTTACATTACAGACATCGGACCAATTTATTTCCGAAGAATCAATCAAGAGCTATAGGTGAAAAATTCAATAGTACCCAAACTGGACAACCGCCTGCTCCGAAGGTCAAAGCGGAAGTCCAATTAGAAAGTTATCCCAGTATTTTATCTCAGTTTCCTTTATGGTAACTTGCAAATAATAATAAAATTCCTGGAAATTTAGACCAACTTACTGCGTAAAAGAACAGCATTTGCCCTAATAGGCATTTGTTAGCAGGTAGAAAGACGAAGATCCTTCCATCTGTCATCTTAGTGTTACGGATAGCAAGTTTCATGGTTTTTGAGCGAGTTTAAAGTTAGTTTCAATAAATATTTTAACTATTTTAATACAGTGAAATTAGCTACATCAATTACCATATCGTGTCTTGTTCATCATATTATTATCTACCTATTTATTTTTACGGCGTTATGCTCTATACTTCGGTATTTATTCTAACCTTACCTTCTAATGGATTTACTAATAATGTTTAAAACAATAATATTATTGTTTTAATCATAATGGATTCCAACAAAGTAACGGTCAGCGCCATCCGATACTTAATAATGTATTCATACTTAAGATAATATGGGGTATATTAGATATGCTGACAGTTGACAGTAGATTATGTGAATAACAAAGAGAATGACACCTGGGCAAACATAAAATACAGATTTTCTCGCTGACAACCCATGTATATTAGTTGAATTACCATAGCAAAATCTGCTTCATCGCTTACATTATTTTTTAAACATAGAACGGATGCAAGTCCAATAATTAGTGCATTGGTTTGTGCATTTTATTCGTGTATCTACCGAAAAAAGATGTCGCAACGCTGTACGGTATTCTTACGAGCGCTGTACTGTCACCTAAAGGGCGAATGGACTATAGTTGCTCATCGGTATGAGTCGCAACAAAGAAGTTAGTTGTGATAACAAAGGTTAATTATTTCGCTACTAAATAATGGCAGGCTAAATCAGCGAGAAAATCGCCAAAAAAATGCGACAATGTCACGAATCTCGACGTGAGTACGAAAAAAATGACAACACAACGGCTTCTGATTCATTACCTACAGTATTAGTCATCGTGATAAACCTGATAGAAACCTTGATTATCGAAATTAACCAAACGTAAAAGTAGCAATATTGGATCCAGATACCGAACAGAAGTCAAATACAAAAACAATAGCAGATAAATTCAAATTGAATAAAATGAGAATCAAATAAAACCGCAAAGAAGTAGTTAATACATGAATGCATTAATGTATTCCTAATAACTAATATACACTAAAAAATATGGAAACAGAATTCAGTTATGGAAGAACTTTTTGGATAGAATCAAAAGGAGTATTAGTTACAGATGTAAAGACGCAATATCTAACACTCTGAAAATTGTATTAAAAACGTTTTAAATGATGCAACAATGTCTTGAATATATTCTGACTTGGTATGAATTCCATTTTAAATAATTCTATCAAGACACAGGAACAGGATGTCCTTTCGAAGCTTCTTAATGCGAGACACGGTAAGTCAGCTTTCCTATTGGTAAGTCACATGCATTTCCTAGAATATCAGAGACATTTCTATTAGATCCAAGTATACTACAATATCCTAGCTCTTTTTAGTATCAATTTTTCACCCACAAACCTTACTATAAATAGCAGAATAAATAAAAGGAAATCATTCAACAAAAGCAACGGGAGTGCATTGCTTTTGTTGCATCATTACATCTGCAAGTTTATACTGGAACAGGAATCATAGCAGACATAAAAGTACAAGGAATGGGCGAGTGTCGTCAGGTGGTTGTTAGGCCGCTGTATATGTATTTGCCCGCTAAAGTCAGCGGGCACAGACTGCGATGTCGGAAAGACGACAAATTGCTTATGCAGCGCGGAACGTGGTTGTTTACGAAACTTTTCAAGCATGCCGCAACACAAAACAGGTCTTTCCCATCGCGGCGTGAGAGCACCATGATTCTTTTTGTAGGTATAATCTTTCAAGGATGCTTTGGCACAGATTGAAAGGATGTTCTTTGTAATGTACGGTTTAAATATAGCATTTAAAAATTAAATAGCCGCCAAATACAAATAATAAATGCATTATGTACGTGTTAATAAATAAAGAATTACTGTAAGTAAAACGGTCATGCTATAGAGTTATTATATTGGAAAGAAAATAAAATCTAGCTACCTGAAGAGGTAACGACGCAAAACCACATTCGGGTTACGTATCTTAGGCGAAGCTAACCCTAGTTTAACTTACCAAGTAGTAGACAAAAATGTTAATCCAAATAATGCAACGCCGCCTCCAGAAACTGTATACAACACACACAATTTATTACAACAATTTCTTTTCTGTCGCTTCGCGCACTATTACACAATTAGAAAAACGGAAAAAAACGAGGAATGCACGCACAAAACAACAAAAATCCGGTCACATATACACAAATATAATCCATAAAAACAACTAAACGATATATTCGAAGTAAGGCACACTGGCATTGGTCGGGGACGCCGCGCCAATACTGCTTAACGGGCGAGCGTTCTCGAAAATTATCGAAAAACTACGAGCCGAAAAACAACGTTACCTGATGACCGAGGATATGTGACGCCCGTGTTTGTGTGTGCGTGTTCGTGCGTCTGTGTTGTGTACAAAGCTATGCACACGTATTACCAATGGTTGAAGGTAAACGCGATCTAGGCGAGGCAATACGGACGGGTCAATATAGCGTGGCAGATGCCTACGGACGACGTTTAAACTGTGTGTCGGAGAATTCTGTTCGTTGAATTGCTTATATGCCGGACTAGACTGGGGTCTGTGTAATAATGTGCCCGCTGTGTGAGTGTACGCAGGAAGAATATGCCGTAACAGCAACCATCGACTCGCCGCTGTACGACTAATTTATTATTTATTATAAGAACGATACGTTCCGCCGATTCTAACTATATAAGAGTGCTTCTTCTAACGAGAATCCGTCAATGCCAAAAGTAGAAAGTGAATAAACATACAATCGCAAACCTCATAATCGCCATGAAACAAATCATCTCTTTTTACCACGACGATTTCGTCTTATTAATGTACTTGTGTCTAATCGATTGCAACAAAACGAAATTCCCTATTAAAAATAGTACTGGACTATGTAAGGGAGTATAACTATAATAAAAAAACATAATTGATTTGACAGAAAGGGACATATTATTTATTATTCAATTCTCTCACGTTGAAAAGAATATTTCAGGTAATATGGAATACTTCAATGGAATTTAATAAATTCCAAAAAATTATTGAGAAAATCCCAAAAAAGTTTGTTACATAAAAACTCAGTGATGGAAATCTTGTATTGGTATTTTATTTATTGGTAATGCTGTAAATTACATAGGTTTGCATTTATATTGAAAATTGGATTGTGTTATACAAGGTTTGTTTGTATGGTAGGATTGTTTCGGAGTATAAACACTGAAAAGAATAATTTAAGAATTAAAACTGAAGATATACTACAGGGTGACAAGAAAAAACCCGGTGAAAGTTTAGTTTATCCTAACACGAAAGTATTGTACCGTAATAAATTAATT
>JARFOC010000363.1:0-21779 GCA_031763485.1 Osmoderma eremita | reverse complement strand
GAAAGTGGGTTTAGCATTCGGAGAGACGCTGATGACGCCTGGTAGGCAGAAACTCGAGTCCGTCTTTAATGTTTGTATCCCTTTCATTGCTTTTACTAGTATGGTGATTCCAGCAATAAACCATGCGCCGATAATGGCATTTTTTCGGTTAATTGCTTTTGGCATTTTTGATGTTTCTTCTACTAAGAAGCAAATGAACATAGGAATAATTTTAAACGCCCACAGTCCGATTCTATTAAATAATAATTGTTGATTCTTTCTTTATGTTAAATCTTTATGTAGATGTATACTTGTTATGTATGAAATGTATAACAAAGGTTTTAAAACAGAAACCGAAAATCATATAATAATAGTTCAAAAGCTAAGTAGGAACTACTCATTAATCTGATGTATTTACATATTTAATATTTAACGAATATTTATAATATTTAATAAAGAGATTGTTTATGCTGTGCTGTTATTTTAATATTCACCTGACTTATTCACATAATCACCTAGATTTGTAAATCTACTTTACATCAATTAAACCTATTGAGTTGCTTCTTTCTGTTGGGGTCTTTTTTGTCAGTTATTTGATTTAAACAAAAAGGAATATGTCAAAACTACAGTGAAGATAGGTACATATATAGCAAATAACTCGTACTATATATAACGAAACGTATCCTACTAGTTAGATATGCATATTTAGTTGCCTATTTAATCGCTCAACATCTATCCATTAAAACAATATTACTGTCTCAGTCCATTCGTCCCGGTCCGGAGCTTTCATTGCTAATAAGAAATATAGTAGACCCTGATAAATTGTAAACGGAGTTACTCCGCAAGTTACGGTTTTAAATAAATTCTTTTAAAAAATGTGAATACTTTCTACTAATAATATTATAGTCGTTTATTGGTTATACACACACTCGTTCTATAATTACAACTTTAACTTAATAGCTAACTACATAGTACTAATTGTTTCTTAGACACAATTAAATGAATTAAACACGTTGTAGTGTATAACTAAAAGGCCTATTGCGTCACCACTGCAGGAGGCCACTACACTACTTTTATTACATAGAAAAACATCAAAAAGGAGAAAATAAAAAAAGCAAATATGGAATGCAATTAAATGTTTATCTATGTTGGCACTTCATATCTACGGTACCTACTCCGCATTTAAGCATTGCAATATTTGGGGGGAATAATCCTTAAACGCCCTCAAAATAAATACAGTAACGAAACGACGAATCTTTATAGAGTCCTAACCAAGAGTGTTTACAGAGATAGTAACTTACCGACGTATGTTAGCTTATCTGTCGGACTTTGGATGCTAAATACGTTCAAATTGCTAAATTACATAATACAAATTTAATAAAAGTAATACGGCGACGGGTTAAATGGCGTGTCAACAATAGCCGGCGACGAATAACGTCTCGGGGCGGCCAACCGTCGTGCCAACAATAGCCGGCGACGATAACAGTTGTCGGGCGGCTGAACAGCCGTTGTGTCAGCAATAATCGGCGACTAAGAACAGTAGTGCTAACAACCTGCGACGAAAAACAGTTTCAAGGTATTCAACGCTTCTTCAAGAGCGCTATTTTGTACCATTTAGGGATATCGCTATACGTCATGTAGTATAGCTAAATATACGAGGACATGACGTATAGCGATATCACTAAATGGTGCATAATAGCGCTCCAAGAATTTAATTTTAAATCTCTTCAATATCATAGAAAAATAATGCAATCATTTTTCTATGATATTGAAGAGATTAGTTACTTCGATAAAATTATCCATAGTAAAATCGATAATGCAGATTTTTTAGAGAAATTAAATTTTTACATCTTTCGTTTTAACTCCCGCAATACCACAAAATACCAATACCATTATTGTTTTTGTTTTGTGATCATACCACATGTCTACCACACCACACCTACCTTGAAACGTCACCAAACGTGGCGAAAGAGCACAGAACAGCAAGAGCAGAAAGAGGCAAACCTGCGCAACCATAACCTCACTCAGCCGACTTCGATATTTCGTTAGCAAATGTGTACGGAGGTTATTGAAAATTTAATAAAACTAATTAGAATTTCATAATTAATGTACTACAGTATTTAATATTATCCGTCATAAGTATTAAAATATGTATACCTTATATACAAATGGTAACAACCCAGCTGCTTTAAAAATTTTGGTAGCGGCTAATTTTTGTAAAAAGGACATCGATTTGAAGATTGTGCAAGTGAATGGTAAGATGAACAATTAATTATTATGTGGTTTTTACAACGATTATTTTTGCTAATGTGCATAGATTATAACTACATTTTTAGTTTTTTAGATATAATGTTGCTAAATTTTCAGATAAAAAACAGGAGGAACCCAGAATTTTGCCATATTTAGAACTGAATCCAAACCGCATCATATTTATAGCAAATGCAGCAGCACGTTTTCTTTATGCTCCGATTAAACAGAAACAGGAATGTGAACAGTGGATTTCTTGGGAGTCAACCGTCTTGTCTCCTTTACTTATGCAAGTTGGGGTAGCACCTAAAAATGACGTTCTTAAAAATAGTCTGAGTTCATGTTTGAAATATTTAAGTGACAATGTCAACCATAATATATCATTAATAGATGTAATAATTATAAACACATTTATTGTTCCCTTTTAAGCAATTAACTATTTTGTAGGATAATGTGCAAGTATGTGATGTAATAATCTGGTCAATGTTATATCCCTTATATAATGATGAAAGTTTTGCGACCGAATACTTAAGTGATCTTAGCAAGTTGCATAACTGGTTAAAGTTGTTAGAAAAACAAAAGGAATTTCAGGTAATATTGCTTATTTATGGGAAGAAAGTTACCTGTTAGTTTTTCTTAGTCCATATTCAATATATGTTGTGCCACTGTATTTCCTTGTTTTAAGAAATATTACATCATCTTATAAGAAGTCAGTTAATTCATATATCTGATTGCAATTCAAAATATAACAATATAATATATTATTATTTATGTTATTTTGTTTATCAGTGAATGGTTTTTCATAATATAAATATCTATTTTCCACTTTTTTAGCAAGTATTAAATGTTATGAAAATTACTGCAGGCACTGGTGCATACGTAGCTTTATCAAATGGACTAAGGTATCATCCAGCATCTGTGGCTGGCAATTTATTATTGAATGTAAGCAATTCGCCACAACATACAATAGAAGCAATTACAGTTGACGAATTAAATTCTGTGAAGGAGGCTTGGTTTAATGGTGCTTCGAAAATACTCGAACCAAAAGAAGAAGTATATCCTGTGTAAGTTTATATATTGAACATATTCTTGAAAATAATTGATTTGTTTTTATATACCATATACTTGTGAGGTGACAATAAATAACTGTCCATAACAACTTTGTCTCCTCCAAATTTTCCATCACATAAATTAAATTATTACTTCTTGTGTATAGAAAACACCTTGAAATCAATTGGGAATAATTTTTGTACTATTATATATATTGCAGGTTACCCAAGGAAGGAGAAAGAAATATTTTGATTACATCTGCCCTTCCTTATGTTAATAATGTGCCACATCTAGGAAACATTATAGGTTGTGTGTTATCGGCCGATGTTTTTGCCAGGTAACACGTCAAATAAAATTGTATAGTTAATACATCCCTTCTGTAATTTAATTTAGATATTGTCGCTTGTGCAATTATAATACCCTTTATATATGCGGAACAGATGAATATGGTACTGCCACCGAAACTAAAGCATTAGAGGAAGGCTTAACACCACAACAAATATGTGACAAATATTTTGAAATCCATAATGGCATATATAGGTGGTTTAACATAGGTTTTGATTATTTTGGTAGGACAACAACACCGGAACAAACGAAGTGAATAAATTATATTATTTTGAATATGTAAAATATAATAATTATTCATTTATTTCATTTCCAGAATAGTGCAAGAATTATTTTTAAATTTAAATGTCAATGGATTTATGCAGATACAAGCAGTCGATCAACTTTTATGTGAAAATTGCAATCGGTATCTAGCCGATAGATTTGTCGAAGGTGTTTGCCCTCATCCGGGTTGTCACTTCGAAGATGCGAGAGGTGATCAATGTGATAAATGTGGTAAATTAGTGAATGCTGTGGAATTGAAAAATCCTAGATGTAAAGTTTGTGGGAGACCTCCAGTTATCAGAAGCTCTAGCCAATACTTCTTAGACTTACCAAAGGTATAAATATCAATTGCAAATCTTTATGCTTGGTATTAATAAACTTGTTCCTAACTGTTCTTTTCTCACATTTCCTGTTTAGAGAGTGATCCTAAATGTTCTATTGTATTTTGTATTAATCATATGTGTATCAACCTATTTTGGTTAAATTATTTAAAGTCTATTACAGTATAACATTTATCATCCCTTAATATTCTTATGGCATATTTAGCTGGAACCATTAATCTTACATTGGATGGAAAAGTCTTCTCCCAATTGGTCCACCAATGCGAGCCTAATTGCGAGGGCTTGGATGAAAGAAGGTTTAAAACCTCGATGCATAACTAGAGACTTAAAATGGGGTGTTCCAGTACCTATAGAATCCTTTAAAGATAAGGTGAGAGCACATGGTATACTCAAGTTTACCTAATTAAATTTTATTACTAAAATAACTTTACTAACCGAAATATTTTAATTTCTTTATAGGTATTCTATGTATGGTTTGATGCACCGATTGGATACATTTCTATGACTCAAAGGTATACAAAACACTGGGAGAAATGGTGGCAACCAGCACCAGAAATGGAGGTTTCGTTGTATCAATTTATGGCGAAAGATAATGTTCCATTCCATTCTGTAATGTTTCCCGCCATGCTTTTAGGAGCAAATAAGAATTATGTTACTGTTTCGCATTTAATGGCAACAGGTACATTTATTACCTATTTCATTATATAGGGGATACTCAAGGTACAATAGTCTCCATATTTTTAATTTATTGTAATAACTTGTTATAATTTCGGTTAACGTTCTTGCCATGTTTATCTTTGTAACGACCCCTAAACTTAACAAACAACAGAAATAACAAAAACAAAGCAAATGCGCCGCACTATAGATCATGATTCAATATACGGGTGTATCTTGGCACAATTGTCATGTACCTTGGAGCGTGCCTAATAAGAAGGATGTAATACAAAAAAGACATTTATTTTTAATGCAAATTAGATAGAAAAATGACAGAAACCATGTGATGAACGTGATGTATGTACAGAAATCACAAATGTAAGTATTTCATTCGCTCGTTTCTAATTCTCCATGATTTTCTTTCTCTTTGCCAGTTTTGTGGTTTTTATCTTATCACCATGTTGTATTCTAGTCCCTGATATTGCAATAAAAACATTTTTCTTCGTCTTTTCATATTTTTTTCTTCTGCAGTTTATTTAATTTTCTTTGTGGCTCCTTTGTCTGGGGTATCCACGGCTATCATCTTGCCCGCTTTTCTTTCTTTGGTTGATTTTTTTCTTAACGCTGCACTTGGATACGCCTGTATCTGTTCTGGGTTGATAATGTTAATCATTATTTGTTTAGGGTTATGTGAAGCTGAGCCTGTATTGAACTGAGCGTTTTGTTCTCAGAATTATCGGAAAGAACTGCACCAAGAGCATTTCTTATGAATTTTGCTTTACGGCCTCCTTTTCTTTCCAATTACGTTACGCGCCAGGCTATATAAAACCTATGGCGTGTTTTGCCTGTTTACGATTTGATATGCTCTTGTAGAAAGGGGCGTGGTTTGCGGGTACCCGATGATACCCGACGACTCGGATCTCTAAAATGCAGGATTACCTAAAATTACATTCCATCCTCTTGTACCGTGGACAGGCCACGTAAGGTACACGAGGCAGCTGTGGTCCAATGTACATGAGTATCTATGTTCCGTCAAAAATGGCTGCCTTCGCGTTAATACACAAACTAATTACAAGGTTATATGCTTACTCTACTTTCTAAATAGCGATTATTTGCCCAATAATCCCGGCGCTGTTATTAATATGAAAAAACAACATTCAGTCCCTGGCGAAACATGTTACTTTGCCCTCGAAAAAAACAACTTTATTTTCTATCACACTATATATAGTAGATAAACACACTGTTCGGATTACTCCTCCCGCACAAGTATTAATTAATTCGGGACGACACGTGTTTCGGGAATACGTGGATTCCCATTCTCAAGTCCGACACCGGTGTCGGACTTGAGGACTTGAGAATCGTGCTGCCCCACAGTCCTTGCTATCTTTACTGATTATATAGTAGTATTACACCAAAGTCCCCTACTATTATGTTGTCTGCCAAGCTAAATTGTTTAATAATAATGATAATAATAGTATTTATTGTCGCTGATCTCAATAAAGATATAGACATTGTCCAAAACAGTACAGAACATTCAACACAAAAAACAAGAAACATATCTACAATGCAAATGTTACAAATATCAAACGGACAAAAGGAAAGGAAACACTCAGGCACTCAAAAATTCATTAATTATATAAAAACTTTTACTAACCAGGAAATGCTTCAGGTTTGTAAAGAACCTTTTGTCCGCCCGTGCCTGCTTTAAATTGTTTGGCAAGGCATTGTACGCTTTTAGAGCCGCATAAAATGGACCGCGCTCATAGAGGCTGAGACGGTGGAATGGTATAGACAAATCAGTAGTCCCCCTTGTTTTCACAGCTGACACGGAGGCGGCAGCGTTGGTTTGAAATTTATTCGAGTTTTTATAATAGAATTTGATAATGTCATAAAAGTACAACGAAGGCAGTGTTAGGATATTTAAGTCCCTAAAATAATCCCTACACGATGTTTTAGATGGTAGAAATAACATGCAGCGGATAATTTTCTTCTGCAGTAAAAATACTGCGTACTTTATTCGTGAATGTGTGCAACAAACATGGAATTGATTATACTCACCAACGGAGAAGAAATATATTTTGACGATAGCTGCAATATTTTTGTTGGTATATCATGATTACACTTTCAATTTCGTTACAATTAGTAGGATATAAGAATAGAGTGGTATTGTTTGGCGTTATTTTTAAAGCCTTCTCTCGTGTTGAAAAGTTTGTCGACACGTTTCTCGAACTACCAAAGTAATTAGAAAATGCATCACATATTACGGTTGTGTCACTGATTTCATTATCATTGTCTATCAGGATAATTGGGTTCTGGCGTTTTTGTTTTCTGTCACCATTGATGCGGCTTTCGATTTATTTTGACAATTTAGTATGTACTGTTCGTTATATGCTTTTCTCGAATCAGATAGTCTTCCGTGATATTCCCTTCTCTTGGTTTTATAATGATCCCACAGATCCTGACTTCCACTAAGTTTACAGATTTCAAACAGGTCTTTAAGAACCTGAGACATTTGTATTAACTCCCGGGACATCCACTTTTGTTTAGGTGTGGTAGTTGGAGTATACTTTTTTTCCGAGGGAAAACCTATGTCAAAATAGTAACAGAAAATGTTAATGAAATAATCATATTTCTGTTGGGTGCAAACAACCGCCGAAACACCTTCCCACCGCTCAGCCTGCAGTTGATTCAGAAAATTCACAATATTATTACTACCAAAATTTCTCTTAAAAATAATATATAAGAAGTCCTCTGATTAGTATATATGTATATTAATCCATATAGCCGGCAGTACGGTGTAGTGGCGATGCTATGATTAGTAAAACCAAGTACACCTCACTTTTGAACTATACGTGGATAATGACCCACTCATAGAAATGTCATAATGCGGCTCCGTGCGCCTGGAAGCCTTACACCGAAGGGTAGATGGGGGTTTGTGGCCTTTACTACTTTTTATTAATCCTAAATGACCACTACGGCAGTGAACCCGTTAACTGACAGCAGTTTGTACATCTTACATTAGCTTCGTTATTTTATAGAATATCTGAATTATGAAGATGGTAAATTTTCCAAGTCCAGAGGTACTGGTGTTTTTGGCAACGATGCGCAAGATACTGGTATACCTAGCGATGTTTGGAGATTCTATTTGTTATATATTAGACCAGAAGGTCAAGATTCAAGTTTCAGTTGGGTTGATTTAGCAACAAAGTGCAATAGTGAACTTTTAAATAATTTCGGAAATTTCGTGAATAGGTAATAAAACTGCTTCAACATATTCATTACATAAAATAAACTTTCTTGCATTTTAGGGCATTAATGTTCG
Organism: Osmoderma eremita; assembly: GCA_031763485.1. NCBI lineage: Eukaryota > Metazoa > Arthropoda > Insecta > Coleoptera > Scarabaeidae > Osmoderma > Osmoderma eremita. The sequence continues at coordinate 13,577 of JARFOC010000363.1, read as the reverse complement.
CTGAAAAATTCTTCAATTCAACCATTCCAGTTACCAAACCTACAGAAGAGGATTTCACGTTTCTTGCCCTCTGCACAAGGGAGTTTCAAGGGTACGCTGCTGCGTTAGAAAAAGCTAAACTGCGTGACGGTATAAGGTATATCCTTTCAATTTCACGCCATGGAAACCAGTATATACAGTTAAACCAACCCTGGGTTTTGGTGAAAGGAACAGATGAGGAAAAGTATGGTTCATATTTTTTGTAGTATAGAATTATTTTTCATGTCTTTATTTTTAATAAGGGAAAGAGCTGCGACTATAATTGGAATCTGTTGTAATGTAACTTACCTCTTATCATCCTTACTATACCCGTACATGCCAGAGTCAAGTCGAACCATCAAGAATCAATTAAATGTGACCGATCTTCCCGTACTGGTGTCGAGGTATTAAATTTAACGTATAAACATTATATATACATTCTTTAGATGAAATTGTATCCCACGTAACCATGTTATGTCTGATATATAGGCAGACACCAATATACAAGCTGTTGGTCATATTGCGCTAGTACCCACTATAATCTCTAATTTAAAATGTGTTTGGGGAATATGTTTATTACTTTTACCCAACCGTTAGTTTGGTGGTCATAAGTGTATTATAAGAATAAATGAAGACCCGAAATATTGGATAAAGAAATGGCCTAGCGATTCTGATTGAATGTAGAATTCTGCATTATTTATTTCCAAAAATATCCAACAAAAATACTGTAGTCACGATCTATGACCCAGTTCATTATATTAAACAGTATATTTTTACGTATATTTAGGGTTGGAAGTGTCAGTTAATCAGAACTGTTCTCTCCTACCAAATTTATACATATAGATCTCAAGGTGTGATAATTGTACCCATTGCCGTCAAGATATTTACATATGTATATTTTTTTTATATACATCTTGAACTTATATTGAAAGCACAATCTCTGTGTATAAAGGTATACCAATAAGAGTGTCAGAGCCTTCAACGACCGCGTTGGGATAGAAGGCCATTTGAATGATGTTATTTTCAAAACAAATGTAATAAACAAATATTGATTATCACGTGTCGTTTTCATTGTGTCGCGTTTATAAGTTCGGACACTCTTATTGGAAAACCCTATATCTATTATTTGGTACTTATAATCTCATTTTAGTAATCCTACCATCTTGAATTTGCTACAACCCGGTCACAAGATTGGCAAACCGACACCTTTGTTTACCAAAATTGAACAAGATCGCCTGGAGGAATTAAGAAATAGATTTGCTGGAAAACAGGCAAATAATATTGAGAGCGCAACAGAAACTGACGTGCAAGTTTTAGAAAAAGCTGTTGTAGATCAGGTATAAAAAATGACAAATGCATAAAAACAATACATCCTTTAAATATTATCTGATTATTTTTGACCTAGGCGGACAAAGTTAGACGCATAAAATCTACTGGTGCTGAAAAGGCAATTTGGCAACCGGAAGTTGCAATTTTGTTGGAACTGAAAAAAAAATTAGAAGCGATTCAGAAAGAAACAACACCTAAAGAGCCTAATATACAAAACAACGTAGATTCAATAGATGTAAAAAAGTTGGAAGAAGAAATTCAAAATCAGGTATGTATTATGGACAGCACATGTTTTTAATTTATAATTCTTGAAACACCTCCTCATGTAAATTTTGATTCAAGAGCGTTTTAATGCATTACAATAAATTAATTGCATGTTTGTAAATGTATATCTCTTTGTGTAACAGGGCCTTCTTGTACGGAAATTGAAAGAAAGCGGAGCACCAAAAACAGAGTGGCAACCTCAAGTAAATATATTGCTTGCACTTAAAGGAAAATTAACTACTGTTAACGGTCAACCTACTAAAACACCAGCAAAGAGCAAGAAAGGGAAGAGTAAATGATTGTGCACATATTACATCCCTACATAATATTTCAGGCATTTGTGTTGACAAAACTTGTCGAATATATTACAATTTAAATTATATTACAAAACTGTACAAAAGTGTATTTTATTTATTTTTTCAGCTATCCTCCAAATGATTTCATTAAAACATTCATTGTTATTACAGAATATGGGCATTTGTGATATATATCTTGACAATAAGTTGAATTCTTATATACTTCTCCTTTGACTATTGATTCTTTAATTTGATTCAAATCTGTTTGCCTCTCGGACATTATTCTAAAACAATATTAGTTTTTTTTAATGCATGGAGTTTACAATATTCAAACTTACCTAACGAATTCTAATACTGTTTTTTCTTCTTTAATCAATTCATTTTCTTGTGCTGCAGTTTGACACACAAAGCTCTTAATACAATCCAACGGATCATTATGCAATGCATCATCCCATCTTAACTGCCATACCTGCAAAAATCAAATTAATTTTTGTAATCAGTACTCGTATGGGTAATAACATTATCGTATTTGCTTTGTCGAATGGATCTTTTGCTAATTATCTTGGTTAACGCGGATGCGAAACTTTTTGGTTTTGTTATTTTACTGTAATCTTGAGCCAGTAGGTGCACCATCCAAAGACCAGCCAACCCCAAAATTGCCATAGTTATAAATCTTCCGTGAGCCTTTGTCACTCCAAGTAGAATTAAGAATACTAAACATTTGAGTGAATATTTCATCTGAAACAAAACCTGCAATTACAATTGAACACGCATATGGAACGCAGGAAATTTCATCAACAATAAAGAAAACAGCCAGAATTTTTCTGGCCATAAGACGATTTTTTACATAGAAAAACTGATGGCAGCAAAATAATTTATAACAGCAGATGCACTCTGCAATTTTAGTTTGAAGGAAAACCGGGTTTTTATATCCCAAAAACTAGAGAGCACAGTCCGCAACTCAGTAATGATTTGATCTCCGAAAGACATGAAAGTATGTCGGGAGCGTATTGTTTCTGACGTGTAGACTTGTATTACGGACTTTTGTATGTATCAATAATAATGTCCCAGTTAGGTAGTCCGAGAAAACGATAAGATAATAAGCGAAGCCGCATAAAACGGTAAGTGTTTTACCACGTTTAAGAAATTATAACTTTCTATTTATCGAAGCCCTTAGTCTATTTGGTACATCTTTTGCGGTATATATTAAACAAATATCTAAACTTACCCAAAAATGTTTCACGTTATTACCTGTATGTGTATTACGGCCTCCCAAACATAATAGGTTTGTTCGAACCTACAGTTCCGAACGGTTCTCTGATTGATGAGCTTGCGCAATGAAATTTTCACTGTTCGAACCTCGTAGTTCTCGAACTTGAAAATTCTACAATTTCAAATTCACCGTTTAATCAGTTTTTGCTAGGGAGCAAGTATTTGAAATTCTGAGTAGTTCGAGACATGCGCATCATAATTCATAGTATTCGGTAATTCATAATATTCGACTTGATAATGGGAATCCACGTATTCCCGAAACACGTGTCGTCCCGAATTAATTAATACTTGTGCGGGAGGAGTAATCCGAACAGTGTGTTTATTCATAATATTATTTGAATATACTCTGAACAATAATTGTCAGATTATAGGTTAAACCCTTGTTAAACGTATCCATCTTCAATCCTACTGCATGTGGATTAGTTATTAATGATCCGTAATGAAGTAAGGGTCTAAGGTGCCAATCACACAGGATTATTGCTACAGCATGTTGATTAGCTTATTATTAGTTATTCTAATGATGCAATGGGCATTAAATTGACAAAGACCATATATTATGGGCACCAGCAACATGTTTGTGCAATTGTCGTATTTAACAATTGTTGCTGGTGCGTGTTAAACAGATTCGTATATAAAAATAAGAAACTAGGTCTGTTTTTTATTTTAATTTCGGGAAAAGTCTAGCTATGATTATATTATAAGTGGGTCCTTTATTTTTTTTGTGTAGATGAGTTTACAAGAAACAACTTTTCATAGCAAAGTAATTGTAGGAAAGCTACAGGAGGCTCACAGTTCAATAAAATATGTGTACTTTTTAGGTTATATCTTAAAATACGTATTCTTGCATAAATGTTGTTCATAATACTTTTCTTGATATTTTTTTAACATATATATTTAATTTATATTTAATAATAGGCGATTATGCATTATTTTATGCTGTATATTTTAAATATTTTAGAGCCTAAGAGGGTCTAATAGTGGTCCAATAGTAATGTTATTTCCTTTTCTTTTATATCTTTTGCATTTTCATTTCTATTCACTGACATAAATAAGTATAATAAATAAATGATAATAAAATATATTAACTAAAACTTTACTAGTACAATATGTAAACTCAAATAACAAACAAAAAATCAGTAAGAAAAAACACAGATTACTGGTACGGGTTATTTGGTTGTAAGCAATATAGCGCGATAATTTGAAATCTTAATGTTCGGACCTCAAACATGAACTATTTTAGAACTTGAATTTGAACTGTCATGCGCACTAGTGCTAGAATTTCAAATTCCAGAACGGTTCTAAAACTGAAGGTCCGAACAAACCTAATATTCAATCTAACCGGCCTTGCGTAACTTTAATTCAAAGCATTATTTTTGTCTCATAGAGAGCGCCACTTTACAGAGGTTTTTGTCTGTGACCAGTAATACACCTTTTATTTAAATTCCGTTTGATGATTTTATATGGAAAGGTGAAGCCCCGTTTTATGTTATTTTAAAATGCCACGAAAATTGTTGATGCGTAGGGCCGGATAGAGTGTAAGTATTGTTATATAGGAGGCCGTGGTGTGTATTATGGTGCTTTCAGATCCTAAAATAAGTATTAACGGCGCCAAAGCTTTCCAAATTTATATAAAAAAAAATTGGAAAATATTTGTATAGTTAAAATAATGGTGTTGTTTAAAGTTTTGCATGGGTGCCGGACCTCTTTACCCCTCACCATTCTTGTAAATGTCAAGTATTATAGGTAGGCAGTACCTAAATCATATAACAAAAGTCTCCTACCGACTATCTTTTAATATAAATTCCAATTAATTAATACTAGTATTACCACTTAGAAAATAAATTTTGCTTAATATCAAAACTTACCTCTAATCAACATCAATAGAAATTATTTGTAGATACCATAGGATTTATATCTTTTTTTTTTTCAAATTTATCGTCACATTAATATTTGCTTGTAAATCACATATTAAATTACAATTTGCTATAAAAAAAAGTATTACAATTTTATATGCTACGCAACATCCATATCGTGAACTAAAGCCAAAATGTGTTGTTATGTCGCTTAAATATATGTATTTTTCCTTAAAGTAAGGGAAAGTTGTTCTTGCTTTCTTATTGTCATAGTAGGGCTCATAAAATTATGAAATATAGATGTTACTAGACGGTTAACATTTTCTCTAAATGATTTTCACTAATTTTTAATTGTTTTTGCGGATACACACTCGTTCGTAATGACTAATGAAAGTGGAAAGCTAACTGTACAAGTGTTGAGTTACCGGAAATGAGTTAATAAATATTTTTATAAATACCAAAAGTATTAAAAATATTGACTTGACCAATACTTATCACGACTTCTTTTGGTCAATTTAAATTAGAAAGATATCTGATATCATACCACCAACATTACACCAAACAATCATTGTTGCCATGTAGTTGTGTCAAAACCACAAAACATCAATTAGAAAGATGTTTGTAATGTAGTAAAACAATCTTCGGCCGGTAGTATACAAGTGTATTATACTCTCAGTTTACCGGTGTTTTCGAAACGCAGTTCCGAAACAGTGTTCGTGTTAGAACCTGGGTTGGGGCGCTCAGTCGCCATAATGTCGACCGCCTTGCTGGCTGTAATTGCTGTAATAATCTGTATCTTATTTAGGATTTTGAATGTAAATAGCCAGCCTCAACGTCCGTCCATTTGGTGTTTAGACAAGACATTTCTAGACACTATTTTACGAATATCTCCGTTGATAGAAGAACCGTAAGTGTACATATAAAACTTAACCTAAGACAGATTAGAAATTGCTATATATCTCCGGCTTTGGTGTTTCTCCATCATATGGTGGTTGTTTACTTTCAATTCATACATAAGTTTATTCAGGCATAAGTAATTATAAATCGGAAATAGTCATACATTTAAAAACTTAATTACTGAAAGAATGGTTGTTTAGAGGACCCATATTTTAAAATGAAATATATCAAATTGTAATATCCCTTATTTTTAAAAGCGGTATTTATGTAGTGCGGTCATGCTAATATGCAAAGTAATATCCTTATATATATACAAGGGTAATATCTATACAAATGTACGTAATATCAATTGTTATATTGCACATTGTCCTCATAATTTTTAAATCTTTTCAAAACGCATCCGACAACCCTCTAACACGGATATAATCTCACTTAAATATACTCAAAAGTCTATTAAAATCTGGCATTACTCATTCCCCTGATAATGTCAATTAAACTAATAAAACGCTAAAAATCTATTTTAGGTAATGATACATGGATTACTAATAGGAGGTCGGGTTAGTTATGTATCCCTGTTGATAGATAACTATTAGAGTTAGATATATACATGCTAAATTTTTAGAACGCATTAGTGCGCCACTACATACTTTTCACTCGAATTACTAGGAGGCGCCAACATTCAAACGGGTTTTATTTTCAATTTATCTAAAATTAAGCTATTTATCATATTTTGAAACTATCTATAGGTTGGATATCGCATAATATTCATAACATTTTACTTATATACTATTGTAAGACATATTTATAAAGTATTAAACAATATATGCATTTATACTGAAATGAAACAATTTGAAAACTAAAAAAGGTTTATTGATTATCTATATTTTACCGCTTTCCACATAATTGCAAAGCGTCCTTATATATGGAATTTTACATTATTGGCCTGGTATCATTTCTATTTAAAACACGGTTGATTCCTACAGCCCAATTGTAACAGCATAAGTTTTAAAAATTTTAAGGCGGAGTTCCTATAATTACTTATGATAATTACAATTAAAATTGATTAAAGCATATATATAATTGTTCATTATTAAAATACGATGCTTTTTAATGCGTAATAATGGCAAAATATGTTACATAAATTTGAAAGAAAAACTGAATATCTGAAATTGTCCTTTTTGTGTATTAAGTATTGGCTGAATAGACATCTAATCAAGATCTAAGAAAGCATAATTTCTCCCGTTCAGGCAGTTCACTTTTCTGCTTGCTTCTACAGGAATCTTACTAAGAACTTTCTTTACAATACTTCTTGATGGCAAACGAAGAAGGTTTTCTAATAATTGATTGCTTGTAATGTAGGCTTAAGATTAGAGAAGGCTTTAGATTCGTATTAACTATAGTTTCAATTCAATTCAAAGGTTAAATAACGATAACGAATCCGAAAATATGTTTGCTTTCATAACCTTTGAGCACTGTTTAAAATTTATGCAAAAATAACAAACATTTAATAGAAAGCCTACAAAATGTTTCCACTATTGACACAATATCGAACTTCAATGGAATCGCTAATTATATTTCAGTAGTGTTAGTGCTAAAATAATATACCTATGAATATGCGCCAACAAATGTCGCGAGCGACAGGAAGAAAGACGCCTTCTATGACGAATTAACAAGATCATGCAAAATATTCCCAAGACACGATACACCTATACTGATTAACGGTAAAATAAGGAAAGAACAATGATGGACAAACATAGCGGCAAGGGAAATACGAATAGAGGATGATAAAGGAATGGGTCTGTAATTTAGCAACACAACAGTGGCGGGCCGTCGGAGGTGGCAGGGTAGGCACTGCCGCCCACACAAATATAATTTTGAGACAATTTATTTATTTTCAATAATGATAATAATAATAAAAGTTCAACGTTTGTGGCTACTGCTGCCTACCCATTAAATATAATAATAGTAATAATAATGTTCAGAGTTTGTGGCTACCGCGGCCCACCCATTAAAAATACCCACGAGCCGCCGCGCCGCTGCAACAGAACTAAATATCTTCATAGTTAGTACTGGAAGTTATTGGCTTAGACAGTTGTTGCGAGACCGTCCACATAGATGAAAGAGTCGGCGGGATTTGGAGTTGTTTGGTCGCCAGTGTAGATGTTAAGCATTATTGGTGCCAGTACACTCTCTCGAGAAAGACCATTTTGCTAACTCTTCCATCTTCTGTTTTTCCTTCTAGGGTAACTTAGTTCTGTTTTGCAATAGATTCAATTTGTTAGTTGGAAAAACCTAGTTATCTCGTATATTTTTATTTATTATAACCGGGTATGTCTCTAACAACTGATCTGGCTTGGACGTACGAAAGGGCGTGGAGACAAGACATGATCCTTAAATTTCTTAGTCATTCCTTGTAATATCCTGGCAACATTATTGAATAACATATTTCCTAATAGAAAGATACAAGTTCATCTAAATGGGAAAACCTGCCGAAGCTATATAATTAATGACGGATTACCGCATGGCTCTGTGGTTTTTTCCAGCTTTGGAAAGTGATTTTGCCACTGATACATTTTTAAAAATTGTATTTTGCGTATACTTGATGATGAACATGCAAGAACCGCAGTGAAGATACCTCATCTGTTGATAACTGAAAAAAATATTTAAACCTTTCCGACACTGACTGGAGCTACAAATCTGAATTACTTTTTAATGGCACACAGCATCACTATTGTTTATGTTCGAAAAAACAATTCTCAAGTCTACTCAGAATAAACCACTCATTGTCAGTAGTTTATAGATTACTCAATATAAATCAAATCAATAAAATAAAATGGTAAAATACCCTTACCGCCCTACTCTAGGTACGTATATCGGCAACCAAGTTGCCATCTTCAGCAGAACCTAGAAAGGAAAAAGTGGTTAGACTTAGTATGTTTGGTAAAGGTAATATCTTGGAAGGTATGCTCTTCGTCAAGGTCTTTTCTTGTGAAGAGCATATATATCAATAATTTTTGTACAACTGTTACGAATTTATTAACGAAAGTCGGTCGATTTCATCCCCTAAAACCGTTTGATACCGGAAACATTTTCCGTTTCCGGTATCATCGGTTATATATCGGTTTTGCATATACCTCCACTAGATCTACAAACCCGCAAAGTTTCATTCAATTCTGAGAATCCGGGTTGGGAATGTTTCCTTGTTAGTTATTCTAATTATTTTTTTAATAATGAAATAATTTCCCCAAGAGACTAAATGCAAAAATAACAAATACCATTTCTTTCAGATACATTCCAACTCGGCTGTGGGGTTTTAGTGGACACGTACAAACTATTCTGCATAGTATTATCGGGCGAGTTAAATGCCCATGGCCGATTGGCGAACGAATTTTTGTGGTATTGCAAGACTGTACAACGCTTACATACGATGTATACCAACCACTGGGTAATATTTCCGAAGGTAAAATTTATTCACATGAAACAAAATATTTCGCTAAAATGATTTAATCTCTTATTTTGTTTAGATGAAATTACAGTTGCTGTTTGTCCTGGAATAGGAAATACTTCGGAAAGCGTATACGTTAGAACATTCGTCCATTGGGCACAATGCCATGGTTATCGGTGCGCAGTTTTGAATCATGTGGGTGCATTACGAAGCGTTCCTGTAACTGGACCTCGAATATTTAGTTACGGTGAATATAAAAGCCAAATGCCTTCTTCTTTCTTTATAGTACACGCAACATTACTCATGCAAATAATTCAGCACTGAATAATTTTAAAAAACATCCGCAAAACATTAATTATTTTTTACCCAAACAAATATCACCCAACAACGATAGAAATAGTGTTAAGGCGAGGACTTGACGTGTTGAGTTGAAAGATCATAATATTATTTTGTGAATTTAATGCATATACGGTAAGACAGGTCACCTCCTATATTAGTTATCTTTCTGTTCTTCTTCCCTTTTATACGTAGCGCATAATTATCTTTTCCGTCTAGAATCAAAAAAAATCCATTGTGGTAAATTTGACTCTTACTTTCGAATTTTTCAACTCTGATAAATAGCTGATTGTGGATATTATAATGCTGACTGGTTGCTAGTCAACCAGCAACGCGTAGAATAATTCTTGATTTTGGAAGCCATTTTTAGTTGGAAATCTGCGCATTGTGGTTTACTAAAATAGAAGTGTCAAAAATGCCATAAAATGTCAGTTAGTACATGGTTAAAATTACTTTTGGTTAGAATATTCTGTTTATTGTCTGTCGAGGTAAATTATTTGGCACGAGTAGTTACAGGGATGATGAAAAAATATTACTGGTACCCAGAAGAAAACAAAGAAAAATGAAAATTTTGTGGAGGAAATTCTGCACAATACAATAAAGCAGATTTCTGCGAGCACTTTAGTGTTAGTAGCGTTGTAGCAAACAACTAAACGCACCTCACCTTGTATACAAAATGTAAACAAAACTACCGTTTACAAAACTATAAAAGGAAAGTCTTATATAACCATCTATAGCATTTCAAGTAAATCGCTTTCAAATTTTAAACGTTCAAACAATAAATCAAATCAGTTTAATTTCCAGTCGCGCACTGATTACAAACTCCCAACCATCACCAATTGTTTGAACAAAGATTATATATCATATTGTTTTAGGTAATACCAACGATTTTCATGAGATGTTATTAAATTTACTGGCTAAACATCCTTCGACGAAAATTGTTTGTGTAGGGTTTAGTTTAGGTGGCAACTTGGTAACTAAATATATGGGGGAAAGAGATAGAGACAGACCCAAGAATATTATCGGAGGAATATCAGTATGTCAAGGCTATAATGCCATTGAGTAAGTACTTTGTAATAATTTATTATTGTATTGAATCTAATGTTGTTGTTGTTATACAGGGGTACCAAGCTCCTTTTAAATTGGCAGAATTTCCGTCGCTTTTATTTGTATATTATGACCGAAAATGTGAAGAACATTATTTTGAGACACAGAGCTGTGTTGCTTTCAGATGAAAATAAGAATAGACATAAGTTGAACGAACATGAAATAATTTCAGCTGCAACGCTTCCAGAGTTGGATGATGCGTACACTAAGAAAGTGCATAATTTTAATACAATATCAGAGTTGTACTCTTGGAGTTCTAGCATAAACTATTTGAATAACATCAACTTACCAATGGTGTTTATCAATGCGTTAGATGATCCTATTATACCAGAAACATTATTGGGTCCTATAAGGAGATTTGCAGGTCTGATATCACTTAAATATATAATAAATTTTATTTATAGGAATAAGTTGCAAAAAAAAAACTCTTAAAAAACCGAAAATATTGTTAATTTCAGAGACCAACGCCAGTACATTGTATTTAGAATTATCGCATGGAGGACACCTTGGCTTTTATGAAGGAGGATTATTATATCCAAACCCCGTAACTTGGTTAGATCGCGCTCTTGTATCATTGATAGGAAGTCTTGTTCTTAATCACAATGACTCTCGTATGAAAGTCGGTGCTCAAATGACGAATTTATTGTGATACGCTAAGATAACTATTTTTTATATGTGTAATTATGAAATGTGAGTTAATTTATTACTTGTGTGAGAATGTTATTCTATATATATTTTATAAAACATAACTGAATGTGGTATTTTCATTGATGTGTGTGACTAATTGATGTTGCTAATGTACCATATTTATTGTGATATCTTTGCACCAAAAGTCTGTTGTATAGTTAATTAATGGAGGCATTTATACTATACCTACACTATGTTATAGCTCTATAGAGTGAGCACATATCAAGATATTGTATAATATTATAACTACATTTTTTTTCCATTAATCACAAATGAGTAATCAATACATTATTAAAAATGGGCATATGAAAGTGTTATCACTTTCTCAACAACTGTGATGATAAAGAGGGTAAAAACTTATGTACCTACTTGGAAAAATGTATAGCATAACAGGATTACATATAAACAATTTTATATACCATTTGTCTTAATATATTTAATATTTATTAATACGTTTGTTACCACGTTTTTTCTTAACGAAATAGTAACAAATGCATTAAAAATATAATTGTATCTATCCAATTGCTTCATTCAGTGTTGAGATAATATTGTTTGCAAATTGTAATGGTAGATAACAATATTTCGAAGGTATATCTTAAAATACGCGGTCTTTGAATAAAACTCAAGCCCATGTGACCTATTTTAATTTGCAACCGCTATTGTATATTGTAACTGGCGGGTGGTCATATAAATGTTCAAATATGTATAAAATTAATTTATTGAGATTTGCCAATAATATGCTAATATTACTACCACGCCATTTGTACTTAGTAGTATGTAAATATTTTTAGTGTGCAATTGTAATTACCAAAGTATTTTGACATATGCAACCAATATTACACGGACCGTGTTGGTTTGAGTTCTACCTGAAGATCCTGTATATACATTTGAATCAGCCTATGGTCTAGTTAATTGTTTATTCCTATAGTATAAGCTCATGTTGACAATATATTGTTTAATGAAGAATTTTATATTAAGTTAAATAAATAATATTTTGTATACATTTTGCTAGAGTATAAAAATCAGCTGTAATAAATAATTTATTAAACTATTTTATAAAGGATTAACAAGCTTTCTATAATAAAGTCATTATGACCAATTATTGATTTTGTATTTTTCATCATTGAATTTTTGATCTAACAGATATCTAAATATTATTTCAATATAGTTTCGTTGGCTCAAATTATTTTTCTTTTCTGCCAAACCAACATGCTTGGATTTTTTTCCGCTCAAGGTAGGAAAATCCACTAGCATAGTGATACACAAGGGTGATCCTAAAACTTTTTTTTAATAGGGGAGCCTCAGTCATTCTGAGAAACGTGGTGGCGTCCAAACCCTTTTTTTATTTACTTATTTTTATTACCCAATTCAGTAATATATATTATCTAAAATAAATACTTTCAATTTATGAATTTTGCGAATAGAACTAGAAAACATTGATATAAGAAGTCAGACATTTAATGATAATAAATTTATGCTAAGTGTGCCTTAAAATTAGTAGCAATGTTCTTCAAAATCAAATATAAGGCGGTTTTTTGCGACATAGTTTTGAAACAAGTTTTTAAAGCGTCTTGATGTTATGTTTACCTTCGCGAAAATGCATACTTTTGAAAAGGTTTCGAATTGGTAACAAATGACTACTGCTCCGCACAGCAAATGTGTTTATTGACTTTTGGAGAGGTTAGGCAATTCAGACATTTTTATGATATAAATTCTTCCAGTTTACTGGTTTATCATCATCATAACATGGGCATCCATATTTACCTAAATATTAACCTCACTAATACAATATATGTATCTTAATTACTTCATTAATGTATAAACGTACAGAGGCTTGTATAAATAGACCTATTTGTCGCCAAAATAACTTTGTATCAGCACAGTATCAGTCAATTGAGAAGAAAAGTGATGACGTCGATTTGTGTTGTTTGGAAACATTTGCAGCGCCGCCAACAGCGTAAAATGATTAAAAGAATGACATTTTATATCATTTTGAGCTGTCTAGGTTTCCAAACAAAAGAAATAACCTATTAATTTTAGCCATTCTGTTATTTACATGTGTTTGGATCTTTA
>JARFOC010000362.1:0-48728 GCA_031763485.1 Osmoderma eremita | reverse complement strand
GCTGTTCGTCAAAGCCCAAACTAATGAACTGGGTCAGAGACACTAGATTAGTCACGGTAGAACGGCCCGTGACGAAGACATGCTGGTGATCGGATATCTGAGTTTTAAGATGAGTATAAAATTTGGATAATTGTTTGTTGTAAGTTTGGATAATTTAAAACTAATGAAATCGGTATCATCGACGCGCGAGCTAGATGCTTAAGAATCCATTTATATTAAAAAGAATAAAAACCTTGTTAATCGGGAAGAAGCGCCCTTATCATTTTCTGTACTGATGGATTTATTGGAGTAATAAGTGCTTGAGAACACTCGGGTGGTCCTTCTAAGATCTTTTGCGTCCGGGGTGTGGGAGAAGGTTGTACATATGTAGGGTAGAGGGAATGAAAGGAGAAGAAAAAGGAGTGCATGTTTCTAGTTTAAGTTATTTTTGCGTTCATTCGGTTATTCGACTTGATAATGGGAATCCACGTATTCTCAAAACACGTGTCGTCCCGAATTAATTAATACTTTGTGCGGGAGGAGTAATCCGAACAGTGTGTTTATCGATAATATTTTCCAAATTACGATGTAAAGGACGAATCCCTTTTATTCTCTTCCAGACTTTTCAGTTAAATTTAGAATGTATTTCTTCATCATATCCCATCGATGCTAGAAGAAAGACAAGTTATGCACTTCCAGAACAATATCCAAAAAAATCAAATATCTCCCCGTTGCCGCTTGCTCCATCACTTACAACTAAATTCACAGCAGGGAGCAAACATTGCTCCGCGATTTATGTCTAGAATACGTTACTGAAGGCCCTCATAAGGATCCGTCGTCGTACCCTTGTCTCCTAATATTTTAAACATCCAGTTCATGACTTCTCAATCTTTTCAAGAGCCTAAAATCATTAGCCTGACAAAATTTTGCCCAGGTCCGACAGATACATAGCGCACTAATCACTAAGTGGGGGCACTCTAATCATAAACTTAGATAAAAACGTTTATTTTCGTTCAACTTATTGCTTGCGCATCGTTTACCGTTTGCCGTTTTTTAAAACTCAATCATCACTTGACCCGCTTCAAAATTGGCCTTCCTGGTGCCGAACACGCTTTTGCCCTTTCGCCAGAATCGGCCCTGTCTGTGTAGTAGAGGCTTATCAGTCGTGGGAATATTAATACTGTAGCCAAAGATAAATAGCACAAAGAAAAGTTTCGGACTAAATGGTACTTGGAGTCGAGGATTTATAAACCTCGGAACTAAAGAAATTCTTCCAACGCCAACGTTTAGTGGCGAAGATGCTTTATCATCCCCCGTATAACTAAAGACAAGAGTTTTGCGCTTGTACAACGCGTGTAGCGGAACGGCCGGCACGATTTTATCACATGACAAATTTCAGGTAATCACGACGTAATGCATATGTGCGCGTGAGTACGCGTGTATGTGCAGAATCCGTGGACCCGGATTCTCTCCAAGGACTACTCGAAAGGCTCGTATGAGAGGAGCCAACAGTAACAGTGACGGTGGCGTCGACATTGAGGGCGAGGAACACGCACACATACGCGCGAAGCATTCGGAGGGTGCTGCCGCTTCCAAGGGCGAGAAACGTGGAGGCGGAAGAGAGAAAGAACGACGACGCGCAGCAACATCCAATAGTGCGCGGGAAAACTGGGCGTGAGTCGATCGATCGAGCATCAGGGACCTGCAAATCCCCACCCATCTCCTCTATAGGATCCCGACCGTGTCACAACCTACTGTTACAGGCCGCGGCTTCGGTTTCTGTCAACAAGATGCGCGATTGTTGTTTGGGGAAAAATCGAGTGAAGTCCCATCAACACATACTTCCGCAGCGTCGAGAGGGCAACGGAACAAGATGTTTTCGGAAGGCGACGAAGTGGTGACGGATCCAATTAGCACGTGCGACGATTTCAAGGTACGAAAGAGTAAAACGCATTTCTTTTTGGTTCGTTAAATGTTTAACGGTCGACGTCGCTCCGTTTAAACGGCAATTAATTTTGTTTTATAGTTGTGTGAATGTGTAAGTATTCGCGTCCGTATTCCTTTAACATAACCTATCAAAGCTATTTTATACGCCTTTTTCAGTAATGGATGTTTCGTTTGAATTTTTCTGTTAAACACTTTTCAAATTGAATTATTATTTATGTTGTCGTGTGATAAAATGCGAAAATATAAAAAATTAAAAGCAAAAATTCACATTTTTCTATCTACCGGGTCTCCCAAGTTGATGGCCTATTAAAATATTTTAGGGAAACGCACAAAAATTCTGAAAGTGTAGAAAGTAAAAAGAAAAGTAAACTTAAGTCACTTTAAGATCATTTTTAATAAGCGTCTTCCAAAAAACAAGTACGCATTGAAAAAATCTATTTGACAAACAGGATCTGAAAAATCTGGAAAAATTTATAGTCTCTAGAGCATTAGCAATTAGAATATAAAGCTGCTTGAGTTTTGTACATTATTGTGTGTCAAATCCATAAATACCTTGGTGGAAACTTATTGCGAAAAAATTGGACTAATTCTAACAAAATATTCCATTAAAATACACAATTTTTAATAACAGGAAAACGAAACGAAGTCGGTATAGAGAAACCTAATACTAATTGTTGCAGTATTTGATTCTTTGTATCATGATGTAAGAATATATTCCATTCAAGAAAATTGAGTTTTGGACAGTTAAACATAATGAGGTTCGAGACCATATTGTTACCAATCCGTAAACTTTTCAGGGTAATTAGGATATGATTTGAAAGCCTGAGAATTATATCTTCAAATGATAAGCAACTTGAATCGTCAAATTTAAAATTGTCTTAAAAATATTTTTTTAAAGAAACTGTACAGATACGATTTTTTACATAAATTTGAAGATATCTCGAAATCGGCTGCAGTTAGGGTATAGGGAAAGCTTAACATTTTGTATATAATAATGAGTCAGAATTTGCAATGAAAATTATAACATTCCATTTAAAATAAGAAAGTTAATGGCGACTTCCGGTCAACCGGGAGTGATGCAAAATTGAAACTAATTTATTCTGAAAGATCACACATTGGGCTATGACAGTGTGCTTATTTTCAAAATTTTTCAAAATATTTTAATAGTCCACTGAACTTTGGAGATCCTGCATAATGTATAATGATACATAAGCAACGAAAATTTAATTTAATAATCAATCTTTCTAGGAATCTTTCTACATAATGATTAACCAGAAATCATAACAAGTATTTTTTTATGTTTTAATTTGGGCCAAGAAAATTTTGCGAACACCTTGTACATGTAATTAAAATACGTAATTAATATTCATCTGATAAAATCTGATCTATTAAGATGTATTAAGGTACATCATTCATTATACATATCATGAAAGAAACAAGATTTCTGCCAATGCATATCATATTAAAAAAGCTCGATTTTTTTAGATTAATTCGAAAACCATACATTTTTATTGTTATTATAGCTACAGATACTTTCTAAGAATGATAATTAGCAATGGTCATCAACTTATGAAATTGCTTAAGACTGGGTGGCTGGGATTGGTACTTACAATAAGTAGATTTTCGCCGTAAGTAAGATGTTTTTACTGCTAGCTTCTCTGTCAATTTTCCGAATACCTTTTTTTTATAAACAAACTATCCACAAAAAATATTTGGAATTGTCAATACTAAAGAAAATTTTAGTATTAATAATTAATTTGGTAAGTTACTCTGAGTTGCCTATATGATAATTTATATAATGCCTATGTGTCAGCAATTGAAATTGTAATCCAATAACCTAGGGTTAATCCCTGGGGTTTTATGACCTGCGCTGACGAGAAACTATATACCTACCTATGCAATATTGGTAACAATTTACTGATAATTTTTAAATCAAATTGATATGTATTACATTGTGATAATATGTGGCAATATGTATAGAAATAATTTGGAAAAAAGAAAATTTAAATTTGAAGGAAATCTATACAGCGTGATTATAAAGTATAGAATAAAATTCATAATTGAGGTGTTTATTACTTTTGAGAAAATTAGTTGGATTACTGCTTGAGCAATCGCATCATCCATTTTTTTAATGATAACCCCCACATTTTGTCTAATTTTGCATAGACCTTCTTACTGCTTAAACGGTGAATACATAAATTTGCTACTAACATTTTATTCAAGGAAACTGCACATTTAGGTACTTGAAATAAATAAAATCCAATTCTCAACCATAGATTCCTCATATGATACACTCAGCACTATCTGGATTGATGTGTTCCATTTCAGCGCAAATTCTCTGTTGCAAGTCTTCTAAGTTTCTACAAATGTTGATACTGATCATATCGCATAGTGGACAGGCGCCCCATCCTGCTGAAATCAAATACCCTTATGCGGTGTACCAGCATCTTCATTATTGGGAAAAAGAACTGCAAGGGCTGGCACCAATTCAACTGTCAGAAAATCTAAGTACCTAACGAGTTTCCTTCAAAAAAGTACGGTCCTAAAATATGCCGTCCTATTAGCCCCACCCATTTTGCTTGCCCCGGCGTTTTTTCATTACCAAAACCTGGGCATATATAGACCCGTTTAGGTGAAAGGTGGCTCTATCAAAGAAAATAATCCTACTTAAAAATTAAAATTAAAAACTTGCATTTTGATCATACTGCAACATGATGTTTTCACAAATTGTAAACGCCGATCTGAATCATTTCCATTCAGTGCGTGTACTAATTGCACTTTGTATGAGTGATACTTTTCTTTTTCTAAAAACTTTACGACGAACACATTGTTATTTTGGGCAATTTGTCTTGTAGA
This sequence comes from Osmoderma eremita, assembly GCA_031763485.1. NCBI lineage: Eukaryota > Metazoa > Arthropoda > Insecta > Coleoptera > Scarabaeidae > Osmoderma > Osmoderma eremita. The sequence goes on along the minus strand of JARFOC010000362.1, from coordinate 43,946 downwards.
AGACTTTCCTCGGCTTGAAGTAACGCATTCAGTTTGATTTCTTCCTTTAGTTTTGTTCGACCTGGTCTAGGCATTATAGTGAAAGACTCTTCCAGTCTCTGCAAACATGACGACCAATCTACTTACTATGGATCTTGAAATCGGGGTTCTGCCAGGAATCTCTTGATTGAATAAATCAAATGCCTATGCATGGGTCCTCATCCTGTCATCCAACCATTATAAGAAAAATGATTCTATTTCTATTCTATTCAATAAATTCTGTTGAAAACTGATGAAATAAATAAAACCTAAGATCTATCTTGATAATTAATTAATAGATTAAGTAATTTCATTTCAAAGGTGCAATTCCATCCCAGTTGTGCAACAGTTCGTATAAGACCAGTAATTTTTGTTTTCTTTAAATATCTCAAAACGTATTTTACCATTTTAGAAAACAGCAATCCGACGATATAATTTGTTAATTCATTCATTGGCTCCAAATAACAATATTGCTTTTGTTTCTCTCTTCTTTACATCTTCTCTACATTTATATTTCGCATCGTTTGTAAGGCTAACAAGAAAATACCTTATTTACTATTCATAACGCCGAGCGTTTCTATTTCCAAACGTATTTGCGTATTCGACGTTCGTCGGTAGAGCAATCAGAATTTAATTGAATCGCGCCAAACTATTTTACGTTAGTACTAATCCTATCAGCGTCTAACAAAAGTTCCTGAAAATATCTTGGTCACGTAAAATGGTAAATGGGACAGAAAATATGGTGAACTAGATATTGTTAATTAACCCTCCCGCAATTCCAGTATATTGTACTCATTCATTTTCAATTATTGGAAAATCTGAAAAAAATTGTAATGAAGCACATGTTGCGGTATAAATTAATATTTCGAGCTAAGATTCTGTAGTTCCATGACTCAATGTCGAAAATGGTATAGGATAAAGGTGCACAAAAATTGGTATTTTGTCAAAATAATGCAAAGTGAAGGAGTTGAAAGCATGTTTTCTCTGTTTTTACAGATTAGTATTTTGGCTATAGCAGGCCAAGAGTTTGAATTAAAAATTGACATTAAATCCACAGCGTAAGTCCCTATTCAGAAATTGGTGCTGCCTCCTTTCAAAAACCTAAAAGTTATTTTTGATTTTTTTCGACCCGATAAATTATCATATTGTATGTATTTAGCTAGAATTTTGCCAGTGTATCACACAAGACAACTTCGGTGGCACTTGCCTTTAAATGTTTTTTTGGACCGGTTAAAATTGTCCTGTAGCGTCCCAAATCTTTTGCATAAAGATCCCAGAGAAATTACTTACCCTAAGTTTCAAATTTATTATGCAAATAGATGAGTAGATATAAAATAATATGGTAGGGTACCTCATGTCAAATTTTAATTTTTTCAAACTGATCAACTAAAGTATATTGGCTAAAATGTCCATATACTAAAGCTGGGATCTTGCTACGTTTTTGTGGGAATTTAGTAAATGTACTCTAAAGAGTAATTTTCTCTTTATTCTATTGGGATCCCCCAAGGGTATTTGAATTTTTCTTGGACTAATTAAAATTATCACAAAATTTTTTAATAAAAGTAAATAAATACTTATTCCCCTGTATGGTATCCCATAAATATCCTATTCTGTAATATATTTCCTTCACATTTAGCCAAGCATTTCATAATAATCATACCTGCCCTACACATATAAATATGCATATTATTGCATGGGAAGCCACACAGCGTTGGTTCTTCCATTCCTCATAGCAGTGCTGGAACTCGGATATTGGAATCGTTTTTCGCTGGCCGTTACAGCCGTTTGAATGTTTTCAAGTGTCCCAAAATGATGTCCCTTCAGATGAATTTTCAATTTTGGAAAGAGGAAAAAGTCACAAGGATTCAAGCCAGGTGAATAAGGAGGTTTAGGAGCTACAGATATATTTTTACTGGCAAGAAAACCGTTTATGGAAATTGCTGTGAGACAGAGCGCATTGTCAGGATGCAGGATCCAATCGTTCTTGATGTTTGGTGCTACACACTGTCTGACCTTGAGGCACGAACTCTTTGTGAACGTTTCCATGGCTATCAAAAACAAATCAGCATGTTCTTGATCTTTGATTTGCTCTTTGTTGCTTTCTTGGGCTTGGGAGAGCCTGAAGTGAGCCATTCCATGCTCTGGCGTTTTTTTCCGGGACATACTTGAACACCCAACTCTCATCAGCAGTAATGTTACGTTCAAAAAAAATTGATTATTTTCAATCGATTCCAAAAAGCCAAGGAACCTTTCTCTCCTGATGTCCTTTTTGTGTTCTTGCGAAAGGTTTTTTGGAACCATTTTCGAGCAGATCTTTCTCATTCCCAATTAATTGGTCAAAACTTGACGAACGGTAATGTGAGACGAATTCAACCGTTGTCCGATCATTCTGACCGCCAACCGACGATCTGAACGTACAAGATCGCGGATTTTGTCGACATTGCCATCAGTTCTTGCAGTTGAATGCCTTTCGCTGAGTGACTCATCTTCCATCGACTCTCTTCCTTCTGAAGATGCCTTATACCGCCGAAAAACCTTGTACTGAACGCGTATTACAATGTCCACTTGTCGTGCCTCCGTGTCCCGTGCTTCCCGTATTGCCATATCAAACCCTACATTGTCAGTAGCATTACTTAATATCCACACTTCGTACACCTAAACCATTACGCAGAAATCAAGATAAAAATGGAAAACAATTAAAATAGCAATAACTAAATTTTATAATTATATTTATTGCGTTTACATCTCTTTAAAAAAATTCAATATTTTAAATTGTGGATTTGTGGTCATTAACACTTTTCCTCACAAGTGATTAATTGTACGCAGTATAGATGTAACATGTATTGCGTTAAGGAGGGTTGGCTTGAACCGCTAGTTCCATGTTTACGACATCTACAAGTGGTTCGTTGTTACGATCTCATAAGAATGTAAATAATGGATGCTGTTTAAGGCTTTACGGACATATTTACGTTTTAATGCATCAAGAATGAGTTACCTCGTATGGAAACTGATGTATCTAAGTTATATCTATTTTAATGTTAAACGGAAAATTGAAATTGTGTTTATGGGAAGAGGTAGTTCTGAAAATCTGCAGCATCTAAAATAACCTATGGGCAGCTACGTTCTTTGTCTTCAATAGAAAGTTTTGTACTAAGAAAGCATATCATACCATACGGCTTTAGGAAAAGACCAACTCATCTTTATTTTTCTTCGACACAAATTACCAACATTAAAAACGTTTTTTGGACAGACGATTTAAATCTTCATCGAGACATTCGAAACCCACGCATTTCGTATTTGATCAATTTCTCTACCTACCTTCGCAGCGTCAACACTACAACGATACGACAAACTCATCGACGCTTTTATTAAAGTATTATTCTGTCGCGTGGTTACGTAAGCCTACGTGACGCGGATAACAAAGCGTCGCGCATAAGTAAAGTGAGTGGCACATCCTCTGGAGATTGAATAATACACTACCGCAATATAAGCGTAGCCGCCTATTCGACGATTATAAATCTGCGAAACAGATTCGATAGATGTAAAATCTCCTACTTTCACCCCGTATTCGTTATTATTAAATTCGATATTTGTGGAGATCTCCGGAGTGCAACGTTAGAAGATTCGAAAGTATTTAATCAAATACCATCGATTAATTATTTATGGCAATAGATATATTATATAATTTTTAAAACAATGTGAAAGGCTTGGGGTGTACAATGGAAATTGTTTTTGTAAGGAGATTAACAAATACATTTCTACCTGTTTCCTACGTACCAGTTAATTATATGAGAGTTAAATTACCCAGAAATTCAAATGAAAATAACAAATGCTTTCTCCCACAATCATACGGTAATTTCCAGTAGTATCGAGTGCCATTTAGTAATTTTTTCAAAATAAAAAATACCCTTACCACCTTGTTGAGTAAAGAACTCTGAATACGTATTTCGGCAACTAAGTTACCATCCTCACCGGAAAACCACAAAGAAAAATAATGTCAGACGTAGCACTCTGAGGGAAATGCATCTCATAGAACACCATTAATAACATTATTTTCTGGTTATTTTTTGTAAAACCATAACAAGAGAATACAATTTGAACATAAGATAACACTCATGCAAGGCGTGAATATCTTTTGTTGAATTTATATTTTTATGTTCTGTTACTTTTATATCTGCACAATAGTAAGAACTTATGACCCACGTGCCCTGAGAAAATAATGCAACGACGCAACTCAGTGAACTTACCCTGGTATAACGAAGAAATTTAAAAAAATCACGTAAAACGACAGCAGTGCGAAGAAACGCTAAACAAATAAAATTACAAGAGATTTTTACAAACATTTAAACGCCATTACATATAAATTACAACACACGCTATAAATAATTTACAATGAGGAAACGAAATTAATACGATATGAAGATTGGTTAACCTGACAACGAACAAGGAGAAAGAGAAACAAACAGACATGATTAAACTCTGCGAATAATAAAATGGGAAAAGAGTTATCAGACAGATTTAATCCATACTATGCAACATCAAGTAAATCAGCTATCAAGCACAACAATCAAGTTTGGACCGGAATATACTTAGTTCAACGAAAAAGTTCAAGTCGAGTCCTTCGAAATAATAAAATAGCTAATGGATAGTCCAGCTGCAGGTCTCATGGAATCCCAACAAAAATAACTAAGTATTGTGCCAACATACCATGTCTTCCATTAACAATTATGATTAATCTGTCTTTTAAAACCGGCATTTTGCCCTAACATCTTAAACTGTCGGTAAAAAAACCTATTAATAAAAAGGAAGACGAATGCAACATAGGGAACTATAGACCAATTGCCTTAATCTCTATTATAGCAAAAGTTGTGGTAAAAGCAATTCTAAAGAGATTCATATAGTTTGCAGAACCTTACAGCATAATAACTAACCTACAAAACGTCTAGGTTCAAGATAGGTCAACTACAAGGGCAATATATAAGTCTGCCCATAAAATAAGGGAACTGATCTGTGACAAAAGTGTTGTAGGTGTATTCTTGCATCTGTCAAAAGCATTTGATAGTGTCGACCATACAATGCTGCTATAAAAATAGTCCTAATGGGTTCCCGAAGAATTGTGAAGAAAATCTATTCCCAAATCCTCGTGCCCTGTACCAATCTGTACAATTTTTTAAATATATTTTACCTGAAACGTATGCGTAAACTATTCTTGCAAACTGAAACATCTAACCGTTTCTTTTATTCTTTACCGAGCTTATCTGTATCTGGCAATAATTCACTCTGTATATATTTATTATTTATTTATGTATTGCTTTATACTAATTTAAGGGTTACTTTTGTGTTATTTAATGTTTTTGTGATTTTGCATTGAACTGCAAAAACAGTGTTTATTAAATATAAGAAATAGTTTTCATCTCATATTGCAACGCCATAATTTAAACTGTACATTTTTCCACACTACTATTATAGCAGTAATTTTGAGTTTTTATTTTGATTTAAAGATTGCGGCAATTTTCCAGTACTTGAGTTTCCGCCATGTATATGCCATTTGTTCAACATTTAAACACGAAATTCCGCTATTTCTATTCCGTCGTTGGCGATATTTGTGGATCAATTCAAACAATCAAAATCTCTTGCACTCTATACATACTAAATTTTTATCCAAAAAAGACAAGCAAGAACTTGCAAAGTTGATGAAGTAAAACTTATAGGTTATGTATCAGCCACAAATTAATAACTGATTCAACATAGTTGATTTTACACGGAAAAATTGCAAGTAAAAAATTAATCTTCCAATACCGTATTTTAAAACTTATGAAATATCAACCTTTCACTTTCAATTAATATCTCTGCTTCATGTATATCCATCCGTGACTATCATTTCCTGTTACAGTCTTAATCCATAAATTACTGTCGTGGTTGTGTTATGTGCAAACTTTCAAGGTAATAATAAAATTTATTTATTAAATTTAGATTTCTGATTAGTAATTGTAGAAGATTTGAAAAGGTCGAATTTACTTATCCCGATCTATTACGGAACACTTAATATCCGTAACGCATTAATAACTTGCTTACTTAGATTAATCTCCAGTTTTTTTTACCTTTCAGTGTAAGGCTGCTATTTATAAATGCTCAAAGATTTATGAAGCTTAAATTAGTATACATAAGACACATTTGCATTAGGAAAAGAAGCTCAAAAAGTCAGTGCTTGCAACAAAAGTGACCTTAAGTATATGAAGACACTCTACGCATCATCCGTTATAATCAGAACCAACAATCTTACTTAATAAGGTTGTATTATAAATATCCTTTATGTATGCAAATTGCTTAGAATATACAACCATGTTAAGTTTAATAAATATATGCACTAAGTAACTATCCCTTCATTCGCATTAAAATTTGCATCTAAATGCATATTGCACGATCCAAAACCAGTTTAGCTATCAAGGATCAACTAAACTTTATTACAGTTTACGTGAGTATTATAACAAGCTGAATACCTATAAATATTATTAGTGGATATATTATAATTCCAATGTTGATTAGACTTAGAAATTGGCAGGTCCAATTATGACACACACTCTTTTGTAGATGTAAGTATCTATGTAAATTATTTATAATAGTTGTATGGCCTCACAAGGTCTTGTGAGAAATAACTTTTTTATGACAGTGCCGCCCGCATATCTGTGTATAGAAATTTAATACGCACGTACGCATGTATATACTTCATATTTTTTTTCCTTTCTACTCATGTACAGAACGTCGACTTCAGTTTAGTTAAAGAAATAGTAACAATAATACAATAACAAATAAATTCCAAGCAATATCTGAAGCAATTAGACAAACACCATTTAAATATTGTGTATTCAAGGACCCATCAAACGAATATCATTACATTAAAGTTGGTTGGCCGCACTCCAGCCACAATTTAATATTCTATTTTCGTTGGTCTATTGTTATTTAATATTTGGCGTGGACACGCACCATTGAAGTTTTTATTATGTGTATTCTATTATTAGTACAGCGAAATTTTGTGCATATCTCTCTCGCCCATTATTTTAAAGTAAGAATTTGTGATTGTCTGTTTTAGGTTGCATACTGGTTGTTAATGTCAAAACTTCGGGCATGAAGAAAACGAAATTTATGGGATCAAAAGATAAAGACGAAAAGAAAAGTTTATAAGAAAATTGGTGAGTATTTTTTGAGTTGATGCTTTTATATATTTCGGAAATATGTTTTTGATATTTGTTTGTATAACCTATTCCTTGCAAATTGATTCTAGTGTCATCAAACACTTAAGTTTGGCAATTCATATTTCCTAATGCTTATAATCAGACCTTTTACCAACCATAAAATGGTGTCTTATCACAATCTTATTAGTCTTTTACCCACTTCCAGCATTGCTTTTAAAATTATATGTAATTCTACAGCGTGACGATAAATATGGAACAAATTTCATAACTATTGTATTTATTACTGGGAAAATTCGGTCTGACACCTCGATTTCTAATTTAAAAATTCTATCTTCTCCAGCAAAAATATGACCGATGCCCTCATTACTAAGCAATGACGCTATCATCAGTTTTTGATAACCACCACTTTTTTCTCTAGTGAATCTCTATGACATCGTCTACGCCAACTAGTGACAAAGAAAAAAACATAAAATGTGTAGGTATCTGATAATAGAAGGATTCACACTAAAATAGATGAAAGATAACTAACAAATGCTATCGACAAACATCTTAAAAAATATTCATGGCATTCTACTGCACCAACTTACATATTTGGTTATCTGATACTTTACTCGCGTCTCATCTTGCTGAAACCATACTCTGATAGGGTGTATCAGCATCTCATTATTGGGAAAAGAACTGCAAGAGCTAGCACCAGCTCAAATCCTAGAAGATCTATATAACGAACTGCAGATAAGTTCTCCTTAAAAAAGTATGGTCCTAGGAAACGCCATCCTAATAGTCCCACCCAAAACATTTAGACTGTCTCGGCGTTGGCAGTAAGTCCAATAAGGATTTTTCCGTGGTCAAAACCTGCAGTTGTGGGGATGTACAGAAACATTTAGGCGGGTTCATCGGAGAAAATAATGTTACTTAAAAATTTAGATCTTGATCATACTGCAACATGATTGCATTTGATGATGCGCAATTGTAGACGCTGATCTAAATCATCTTCAATAAACGCGTTTTCAAAAAATTTTACGACAAAAGATTGAGCCACATTGATATTTCGCCCAATTTGTTTAGTAGAAACATAAAGATTTTCCTCCGCTTCGAATAGAACTTGATCTGGGTTTGTCTGTCACACTTCCAGTACCTGCAAATTTAGCGACCAATTGGCTGTGGATCTTTAAATCGAGGTGCTGTCAGGTATCTCTTGACTGAATAAATCACGTTGTTCTGTATGGGCCGTTACCGTATCTCACCCTTGTTAAACTGTCTATTCGTTCAATTTGACGTCATTTCCTTATCGTCACTAATTTCAAACAGATATATTTGCTTTTATATAGTTAAACTATCGAATTATTGAGTGCAGAAGAAATGAAAACTGTGATTTGAAATGCGTGTGCTAATTAGTAAGAAGGTCTATACAAAAACTAGAGAAAAAAAATGAAGGTTTCCATAAAAAAAAGACGGATGCTGACGCCCTTCCACAAACACTAATACGACATATTTTTGAGCCAGAAGATTGAATTTTAAAGGTTGATGTCTCAGACCAATTTTCTCAAAAGTAGTAGACACAAGAATTATGAATTTTGTTCTATACTTTAGCATCAGCCTGTATATTACCTTCGACATACGAACAACTTTAATGGGTGTTGAGTGTAAATTAGCAATTTGTTTTGTCATGTCTGACATTGCCGTAACCCTAATGGCCATAAATACTTCCATTCTAACCTTATGCTATTAGAAACAGCGATAGCGTTGAAACAGGCCATCGGTCAAAATCACCGATGAATTTCAAAACACCGCGTCTGTAAACGACAGTTACAGAGTTTGTTGGCTTACAATAACAGTTTTGTTTAAATTTAATAGAAACTGCTGCAATCTAAAAGGGACACTCCGCCTGTGTTCTGCCGTTTCAGTACTTATCCCCACCGGTCAGCCACGTGGCGCGCAGCTCGCCTACTGAATAATTTTGTATCTATCTATGCGCACGCAAAGTTCTAAGAAGTGATCGTCGATTGCGGATACACTATGTTAGTTTATATAACCGGAGAGAAGGTACAAATCATAACATGGTATTTTGCTGGAAATTCCTACTACAAAACAACAAAATCTTTACAATTACAATTTACGAATGAATAATGAAACTGCACTATCTCCCGTAATCTGAGAGTACAGAAAAATTACGCAGTATTTCGTGATTGACGGGACATGCGTGCGCACCCTTGCTCGGTTTATGATACACTGCGACCGTTGTCGGTTCGACTCGAATGCGCCATTTAAAAAGCAATCCCCCGTTCCGATGTGGGCATACGTGTATGATATCGCTCAAGCCTAATTTCTGTAGTGTCAGTTTCATTTGTAAAATATCAGTTTACTTAATGGCCATTAAAGTAGCCAATATGTCGAATGTATAAGGATTCCTTTATTTTTTTGCTCTAGTGAAAATACAATGCTTAATATCTAACACCTGGATTTTTTTCAGGTGAAAGGTAAAGAAGAGATTGAGTTTCCAATCTCTTCTTCAAACTTTCAATCCGCAATAATAAAATCTAATATTTAACTAGGCTGTGTGGGCTTTCCTTACAGCATTTTTTCGTTAAATATTTTAACCTCCCCATCTCCAGCCCCTCCTCTCGCAGGGGAAATTACGACACGCAGTTGAAAAATTAAAACAACCCGACGAACGCCCGCAGGATATAAAAACGTACAAAAGCTATCGAGGAAAACACGATTTTTCCGCGTTGTACTTTTCGAACAGGTCAAACATACAACTGGCAATAATCAAAAAGAATTTTTCTCGTCATGTATAGCCCCGTGTCATAGCGAAACATCCCTATACGATTTTATCGGAGGGCCGTGCTGTACCAACAGCAAATAAAGTCGAGCGTGGGGGAGAAAAAGAATAGAGGGGCATGAAATTGGGTTTCCCTGTCGCCTCTGGGTGCCGATAGAAAAAGGGAGTTCAGCTCGCAGATTGGGCTTCTAAGAAAACATCTTTGAATTTAAATCGTCTAATCAGCATTTGATTATTTGTTTATCCGTGTGCGGGGAGCATTTTGAATGAAAGAAGAGCGCTAGATTTCCCTTTTTTAGATTTAACTGATATTTAAACATTGAAAATGTATATTTAAAAGATAGGATTTAACTAAAAAATATCTTATTCAATTTAACAAAATTTAATGATGAAGTGGGGTACAAATTATTAAATTTTGTGGACCTTCTTGTAATTACTATCCTTTCTCTTGCTTCTAGCTAGTTTCTGTATGCGACCATAATCTGTTTAAAAACATGACAACTAATACATCCATGTAATATATAATATTGTCTTTAACTTTCAGGTTTATGGAAAATCCGAATTTGCCCCTTCATGCTTAATAAAATTACCAATTAAGGATATAGAAAGAAGTCCGAAGCAACAAGAATATTGCAGTCATACCCTACAAAGGAATTTCTATGTAAAAACAGCAAACATGAAATCGTAATCAATAACTACAGGTTGGTATAATTGGTTATATGTGATTATTACCAGATACTACTTGAATGATATATTTATTAAATTTGAAAATTCTTGGTGTGTAAACTATTAAGCAGCAGTTAAAGTTATTTTTAAATTGTTCAATAACTTAATAGTTTGGATATCTCGGTTTTCAAAAGATCGGGAACAATTGTTTCAAATTGCGGAAATTTTGTACAGTTCAGCCAATATTATATCCCATACCGTTTCCAAGATCACAATAATTGAATTATGTTCATGTAGATACAGTATATAACATTATGTTTATTTCTTCTAAATCATATAACTTTATAATAAAAAATATTTAGTAGACTTATTGAATATAGTGGGCAATATTATGGTTGTATCAAGAGTTATAAAATTTTCTTGGATTTGGGAAAATTATTGTAATATTATCGAGATGATGAACTCAATTTTAGTTGAAAAGTCTTATTTGCCTATCTCACCATAGGAATAATTCATTCAACAGAATTTGTAACAAGGAGGAGGAAGCTATGAATAGCAATTATGAGTATATTTTTAATAGTTGCAAACACTCCTACGGAAGATTTTAATATTAATAATTCCAAAAAAAGCAGCCAGAAGGAACAACTATTTCAACTAGTAAAATCCAAGTCCCCGTTTAGACTGATATTTGGTGGTGCTTATGCTCACGTACGCATGGTTCCATGTTTGCATGCATTTATAAAGGACGTGCATGCTCAAGTACGCGTACTTCAGTATGAGCACCGCCATGAGCACGGACCATAAATACAAGCTTCAAAGGAAGTATTGCTCTTATGTACTATATCCATCCTTCTTATTTTATGCGTACGTATTTGTATATGTATACCCTTCTCACACTATTAGGTGGCTGTTGGTTTTATTATAAACAGATTTGCCAACGATGGGTACTATCTCCATAAGAGCAATAGTGCCTTTAAAAGCTGAACTGGATTACACAAAATAATTCTAATATAATGGCATGGGATAATGAAATATTGGGGAAAATAATTTTTCATAGCATAGAATAGATACGACAAGCGCTACTTCTACTATATCAAAACCTTAAGGTGCTTCAAAAAAAGGGCCATTAAAATAGCAAATACCTAAGCCAAACGCTTGATATGGGAATATACGACCTTCTGACAGTGAATGGAGTTTACCAGTGATGTTTGTTAAAAAACTAAATGGCTCTCGATTTTTTGCACGGACTATAGAAAATTTGACGGGGCAAATCGTAAATCTTCATACCTCCTCCATTTAATAAACGACATTCTCACTTATTTAGGTGTGAATAAATACTTTTCAATGTTAGAATTCAATTCCGGGTATTTCAAATTAGCATAATAGAAGAAGGCAAAACATAAATCAACTTTGGGAGATATGATAGGAAATTTACGATTACATATAAAGCAAGAAATTCAATTTTTAGCTCAACCAATTGCCAAAGCTTATATGAAAGACACCAAACGATCATTTCCACCCTGAAATGGTCAAAATTGGTGCAGACCACCTTTTAGAAAAAATCAAAGCTCTAGGACTACCGACGCTAGACCAATCTGTTTTGGATGTAATCGTCGTGCTTAGATGGCTATTACTTGTAGCAATAGAAATCCGGAAAACAATGCGGCACAGAATCAGAGGACGTTTTAAACTACGCCTTTTTATTCAGTTTGGAAACACGAGAGATCTCCAAGAAGAATATTTTACAAATAGAATTTTGTGTTAATGGTAGATTTTAGATACGGCATCTGCACGTAATCTTGTAGATAAATCGTTAATCCAAACAAAAAGTTTAAATAAAACTAATTTAAAACATTTTTTTATACTGATACTCGCCTTATTAACTAAACTTTCCTTCTCTGCTATAAGCGTACATGATATTCTGTTTGATTATATTACAATAATTAATTTTAAACATGTAGAACTGTCCAAATTAGAGTAAAGGAATTGCAAGGACTGTGTGGTATCACTAATACGCAGTATCGGGAAATCAACACCGCACAAATTAATTTAATAGAATTTGGGACATATTATTCAAGAGCACATCGGCTCCCGTTGTCAACCAATTCCTGAAGCCGAGCTGACGTGCTCTTGAAACATATGTCCCGAATTTTATTAAATTAATTTGTGCGGTGTGGATTTCCCGATACTGTGTATTAGCAAAAGTATTTAGCAGTAAGAATAACGAACATAAAAGTAGGTAATTTTCGACTTTTTATATTAAGAGATAGGAAATTCATCTTAATGTGATAATTAGAATTTTATTCAGTACTTGAAAATTGGTACTGTTTAAAATACATAAAACAACGTACATAAAAAAAATCAATATTGAATATTATTAAATTTAAAGTAATAGTTTCTAACCGGTAAAAAGATGGCATTAGTATCGATTCCTTACGGAGCGAGAGCATTGATAAATTGATGAACCATTCAGTGTATTATTTCTCGTCCCGGTTTTGGACTCTTGGACTAATTTGTTTGTACACCTCAGTCTTCTAATGGTCGAGTATTTTTCTCTAATACCATTAAGGATACATATTTTTGATGTTGGCCAATTATATAACGTATCGGTTTACGGTAAAATGAAAAGTAAATAAGACTTACCCAATTGTCCTTATCGCCTCGCTTCATCCAGCACTGGGAAACACTAAAACGGAAATTCACAATCACTATTCCCGACACGAGACAACTATCCGATACAACCGTCCGAATTAAACTACATATACATTTATTACGCGTGTACCTGCTCTATGAAAACAAGATACAAAAACTATAAAACCTGAATAAGAAAAAGCAGGCGCAAAAAAATCTACCCAAATCGTGTATGCATCTTTGAAAGTAGAACTTTAATATGTACTAATATTTCCATATATTATTGCGGAACGTTGCCAAATCGGGGCGAGAGAAGCGAGAGCCTCAGCGGCAGTATAGCGCGTAGATATAATACATTGGCAACTAGGGCGTTTTTTTGTACTTGCATGAGTTCGCTCGTATTCACAGATGTTGATTTTCCAATCCAGTATGCACAATATACAGGATGATTTATTAACTCTATTTGGCGATTTATTTCAAAGTTTTAGTAACAAGTAGAGATAGGTGGAGCTGAGCCTATCTGATTTCCTTAAGAAAAAAAAAGCACTATGCAGATTTCGAATGGATTGGAAAGTTCGGCGCGGAGTTATTGGAAAATGCGGATCCTGATGTATGGAAGCGTATTTCCGCTTTTACAGCATTCACCGTTTGTTAACAGCACCAAATGTATCGGTGTTTTGAGAAAAAAATACCTATAAATATATTCGGTATTTGCCAATATAAACTTTACAGATTCAAATTGTATTTATTCTTTAATTTATACAATTTAAGCAAAAATTTGTTTGAGTACACTGTACATTACTATAGTGATGATGATATTGTGCTTTCCGAATTTAAAATGCAAGATACTTACGTGAAACCCACTCTGGAAGCAGATGAACAATGTGTTTCTGAAGAGGATAGTACATCTTCGTCAGAAGATAGCGATAGTGTAGCAGAATGCAACGCTTCCTTAAAAGATTTGGGATATTGTTTATTTCGCAGGAAATATTTGTAACAGGGTTACCTCAGCATTTGAATGCAAATTGTGCGAAAAAAAAAACTGTGTTTACATCAACCTTTAAGTGACGTTAACAATTCATTTATATTAAATAAAAAATTTAATATTTCTATTCCCCAAACTATGACATTAGTTTCCTTTACAGTAATTTCATTAAGATGGTAAAGCATGTTATGAAAATAACCCTTGCTGTTTTAAAAAATGCCCTGACAGACAGAAAATATAACCGCTGAAGTATTAAAAAATTCAGTATATTTCCCGTTCGATAACACCGGGTATATTAAATATATAATTGAGTGTTATTAATATTACTTTATTTAAAAACCGCAAATTTTTATCAGATGAATTGCTAGAAAACAAATCCAAACATTTCAAATTAAATATCCTACTGAATAAGTGAGAAGTCTGTTTATTTCTGTTATTTTTGCTTCAGTTATAATCGCAAACGTTTCTTAAACCCCAAAAAAATTTATTCATTCCTGAACGTACTTGCCCAAGACCTATCTTTCATTTAAAACATCTAGATCATGTTGATCGTCAGCAAAGGGGTAGTACCAATCAAATAAATTCGGAAGATATTTGTTTGCAACCAAATGTACATGGTACGAAAATCGTCCATAAGAGTGAACCATCAATTTATCAATGGCGAGAGCAATGATAATACACACGATTTCTTTTGTTCCAGAAAATCAACCATTCAAGTTCCCAAAACGACGCTTCACGTTAATGCTCTACATCTACCCTGTAGATCCGAATTTGTTTGAAATCAAGCGACAAATTCGGTTCTAGAGAGGTTTGTGTGGTGCATACTAAGAAACGTGACCAGAATTCTGAATTCGCCGAACAGGATTAATGTTCCAGATTTGTCGCGAGGGTTCAGAAGTGATGTTATGGTTTTCTGTCTTTGCGACAATCTGCTAAAATATGTGTTTATGTTAAGATATATATGTTTATACTGTGTGAATCATTCTATGTATAATTAGTGCTTGTATTCAATGTTTCTAACTTTATTAATGGTGGTAATTTTAAATGATAGTATTCTGTGCTCGTATCTACATTGGTAGGTGTCTGCACAATATTTTATACACTATGGATAATTATCGAAAATTTTAGTAAAATATGAATCAGTTAATGAACAATGTTTATTGTAGTGTCCAACTTATTCTTGATTAAATACATCTGTCCTTTAAACTAAATTTATTTTATTTCAAATAGTGTTTACCTATAATTAAAATTCGTAATGCACTTTTGTTAATCTGCTAGTTATTAAAGTAAAAACAAACAATAATTTTCATGTCAATTATGTGTGACGGCAATAAGATCATTTTTTATTAACAACTTCAGTAGAATCTACATAATTGAGATTCCAAAGGCAGATATAGACAGAAATCTTGTTACATAATGAATGTACAAAAAGCTTGAACATAGAAAATGTTGCTGATGAATTAGATTGTAGGCGTTAGGCATTGTATGTTCATGTGACCTGAAGTGGAAGCAGCACATAGATTATACAACTTCTTCTATATTTCTTCAATATTTTCAAACTTCCACATTTAAAAAATGTAATTCATATACATACTCTAAAATTAATTTATTCAGCCGATACTGAATCTCGAATAAGATATGGAATCATTGTATGGGATTTAGTTCAGGTATTAAAAACAAATAAATTTATTAGACTCCAGGCGTTGTTCGTTGTGAGATTGTATGTACATTCTTAGAGTAGGTATATTCGTACAAAGACCAAGATCAACTTCGTTTAGAAAATGAACCACGTAATTATAAGATCAGAAATACTGATAATAAGTTGCCCTTACACAAACTTTAACTAACAAAAGCACACTTTGTATGGGCATTAAAATATAGAATCGCCTTCCATCCACCATAAAACAACATTCGTATACATCTCCCAAGCTGTTTCTTCTACAAGGACATTATTCAGTGGAGGAATTATTGGATTATTTTTATAATTCTGGCCTTTTTTTGTTAATGTAATTTCTTTTTTTCTCTATAATTTAGTTTACTGATTTTTTTGTTACCCAAATTCCCACAGGATGCGTATTTACGGTTTTGTTCAATTTCCTTTTTCTTGACGTAATATGCACTGACGTTTTCTTAACTTTTTTATGTCCTCTCTGGAAGTATGCTATTATTATTTAAAAAAAGAAAAAGAATTTTTACAGAAGCATTTAACCCAAGGAGTACATTAAAACAATAATATCTGACAATATTCTACTTTACAAATTGTTTTAAATTACAAATACCAAGAAGTGAATAATATATGCTTCTTTTTTCTACAGCGTTTGTAAATGAATTTATAGAATATCCACAAATCAGATCTTTCTTTTGTCAGTTCAATGTTCATTTTGGCAATAATAATGTACTACTCCCCTCTTCTTAACTATGTTTAAAACGGTTTACTATAGCAGGCATTGACATGCTTAAAAAATCAAAATATATTTCTGATAAAAATTTTAATCCTTGTAGTGGCTGAAACTTCACTGCAGTCGTTTATAGGTGTTATTAGCAGAACATGCTTGCTGCGGAATTGTAAACACAATTAATATCCAGTGTATGAGTTAATATTATTAAATTATAATAACTAATTCTTTTTACTCTAAATAAAGCAAGCATATGCACTTTATGTACCTTAAAAATGTTACACATTCATAATAATAAGTGCACCCATGATTTGCAAAAAAGAAAGCTCTCCATTAAACTTTTTTGAAATTAAGTTTATTGTAAGAGTACCGTTACAACATATCTATAGCATTTTGAATCGTCTGTATATTCTATAAAATATATAACAATTTTATGTTCTTTCAAAATATAAATATATAGTTTCAAGCCGATCCTATTATATTCATATTTACTCGTTATATCTTAATCTTTAATGTAAGTAAGACCGGCCTTATGTGTTAGACCGCCTTGGTATAAAGACAAGTTTGCCGCCCTGGGAGTCTACTTTACTAAGAATTAAATTTTAATCTGCTTTAGGGAAAACAGGAACATAATTTACTATTAAAAATTTATTAAACTTGCAAACGGAAATACATATTTATAAAAACAATCCTTTTCCTTGTAATAAATTTGCGTTTACGGTAAATATGTGTAGGTGAGAAACAAAATAGATTAAGCAGACGTTTTATAGAGCAACTCTCCTGTCCTTTAGCAACGAAAATACGATCAACTTGGTTAGATCTATTTTTTCGGATATTTCCTGTTCAATGAATATGAGCGCAAAGCACTGTTTTTTGTGCTATAGTAAACCCAAGATAATTTTTGATTATTTTAAGTTAATTCCATCGTCTTAAATCCATATAGAAAGCAGAATAGGGATTCAAATTAATTAACTAAGACTTCCTCTTATCAATGGAGTTCTTAGTTTGAAATGGAAAGATGAAATCGAACTGAATAATGATTTAAAATCTGTAACTGAACTACATATGCGCACTTTCATAGGTAGTGCAGTCTTATCTTTGCCGAAGAATAGAAAATTCGGGTGCAACTCTCCTGGAATGATGACACCATCATTTACAAAACTTCAAACATTTGGAAACATTCGTCGCTTCGTTTTTCGGAGTGTGAAGACTTCTTAAAGCATAAACAAATTCAGCTTATTTCACTTGTGTATTATGCAGCATTTTCCTAGCATCTATTTTCAAAAGATCAAGCCAATTAATCTCAGAACGTATAACTTTGGAAGACGATAATTTTTGCATGAATTATCCTTGTTGTCTTGATGTCTCTGGTAGGATTATCGATTAATTCAGCAACGCTGTGGGTAATACTTTTCAATTTACAATGCATTGGTTTTATTATGTTTTCCCATCTCGTGACTCCTTAAAGTAAATTTTGGAAGTGTTTCTTCATTATGTCCCATCCGTAGATGGTAGCAAAAATTATACACTTCCTAAACAATACCAAAAAAAAATCGAATATTTCCCCGCCGCTTCTTACGTATGAATTATAATTAAATTCAAAGTGTGGGCGTAGCAAGGAACAAACATTGCTCCGGAGATTATGCAAGCAATACATTTTGATCGCCAATATGCTTACCCATCATGTTGGATTGTGCCGTCACCCAATGACAACATTGCGAATTTTGGCCGCCCTCGTGCTGAGCACGCTTATGTCCTTCGTCGGGCCGGTCATGTCTTTTGGTCATCTCTAGGCTGTTGTAAGGCAGTCTAAGATTGGTAAGTGAAATAAAAGTTGTTTCGGTTACAAAATACGTATCTACAAGAATCTCCAGAATACGGATTATAAAAAAAATGGCCTGCATGATTCGGCGCTGCTGGTGCCAGACAAACAGAGAATTATACGCTTTTGGGCGAGTAACACGCTATACGCGAATGGCACTAAACCTCAAAATATAACACCGTAAGCGTAATATTCTGGAGAACACTTGGCTACAGTAGAATGTTTTTAACTAATCCAAGCTCAGAACATATTTTATATTCCTAATTCAATAACAGGGAGTATTTAGGCAACTTGTTAGCTCATATATTGCTAAGCTGTAGGTAGTACATAAACTTAGTGGCCAGGCCTGCTCGACAATTTTAAATGAGCAATACCCTGTCAATATCCCAAATGCATCCATAGTTTTAGGAAAATTAAACCGCCATTATATTTTGTATCCTCAACATCGGCTTGTGCTATGGCGTAACAAGCTCGAGTGCACATATGTAACCACCTGCAATAAATTGGATTTATTCATCGCAAGGGAGCTCCTGATTTTATAATTACTCCAGAGAGAGTCGAGTGAAATAAGACAAAGTCGCCAGGTATTGTAGTTTAATTTAAGATATTTTTATTGCCGAGAAAGTCATTAATCACACCTTGTTTAACGTTAATTTGTATCTCTTTGACGTGGGCTCCCACTGCGACTTAAATCTTTCAGTCGTCCAACATCTTCGAAGTGAATTAAAATCGTTTTCAAGCAACGAGATATGTTTCTGCCCTCTAAAGTACGTACACTTCACGCACGATTTCTTCGTTAAAAAATTAAGACACCTGTCGCCCTTCGATTTGAGGGATCGTACAAAATTCCAATACAATTTTAAGTATTTTAGCGCAGTTGCAAATATTCGATAATCCAGTTATAAAAAGGTCTTATAGAATAAATTTGCAGTTAGATAATTACAAGAAAAATGTTAGTTAAACTGTAACATCCGTGTTAGTTTGATAGGTTTGTTCGAATAGGAAAAGGGTTATGCAGCCGAACGCATGCACAAGCGCAGTAATTACTTTCTGTTCGATTTAAGTTATCGTTAGTGTTATGGCACTAAGTGAATGTTGGATTTCGATTCTACAATTTGCAACGGCTGTAACGCAGCATCAAGAATCTTACATCCACTGACGGAACAGATTTCTCCCGGAGAAAATAAATTGCGATATTGATGATAACAAATCAGCACCTGCTATTTGCAGCTGTAAATTGAGAGTTTATCAAACACCTAGTTTTCTTTTAGATAAGATACGTTTTCGTATTGTTGTCTAGTATTTAGTTCTGCATTTTTATGATGATTTCTTTATGACGTAACGAAAGAACATAGCCAACTGCTAAATAAAATAATATGAATTTTTAAAAAGCAAATGTTTTACATGTGTGTAAGTAAACAGAATTATTTAAATCAGGTAACCAAATAAGTTCCTGCGGTGATTGATGGTAAACTATAAATATTTATTAAGAAACAATAATACACTACCATTTAACGAAATAATTACCATCACACTCAATGACCTTTTGCTAAGGTGAGACAAACTATTGTATTATGCCGGTATTGTAGAACTCTATAGATTTTGAATCAAAAAATTGCATTTATTATATGAACTCGAGTTTTGAACTGTCTATGCTTCATACTGTTGTCAAGAGACAAAAAGAGGTGGTAATCGCTTCGCGAAATGTCACGAGAATATATAGGGCGTGGTAACGTTTCCCAGCCAAATTCAGAATTTTCTTCCCGGGGTATCCTTGCGGTATGCGGCCTTGCGTTATCCTGTAAGAATAACACTTTCTTTCGATTGATCAAAGAAGGTTGTTGTTGGATGAGTGCGGCTTGTACTCGCTGAAGCTGTTCACAATACAAGTTAGCAGTGATGGTTTGACCCTTGCCAAAACTCTTTTTGGTGTCGAGTAAACACACAATGAAATCTTGTTTGGGTGCAAGGAGGCTTTGCGAGTCAGAGGCCGATAACCAATGATTGGAACACTTAGAATTTGAGTATGATATCCACTTTTCATCGCGGGCTAACAGCTGATCAAGAATTGGTTTATTATCGTTGAGTGAAATGTTTGCCGGTCAAACGGTAAGTGATTTAATTTGTTATCATTACACAATGGGCCGACTTGCTTAACTTTCACCTCTTTCGTAGCTGATGAAGGTGCAAGCGAATGGTTTCGTCACTCACATTGAACCTTCCTGCAAACTTTAGCCACGTTGTACTAGACTTTTCCTCCACACTCTGTTGAATATCCTCGTTGTTCCGAGGTTTTCCAGAGCGCGCTTCATCGGTCAAACTGAGATCTTCAGAAGAAACATTTTTGAACCACTTCTGTACGGTTCCATCACTTACGGCATCATCTCCGAATGCGGCACATATTTTTCGTGCCGACACTGCAGCTTTGGTACCAAATTTGTACTCATAGAGTAAACAACTTCGAATTTAATTTTTATTCGTTGCAACAATTATTTAAAACTAGGAATTAAACAAAAAAAAACAAAATGTGTATGTATCCAATAAGATAAGGATTCATACGAAAGTAGATGACAGTTAACAAACAACTGCTATCGATCAACAACTTAAAATTACTGATGCCACTCTACTTTATACAAAAACCGCACAAACTTATTTGGTTACCTAATATATATGAATACTTGTGTGAAATGAAACAATTTAAAGGGGAATCAAGATATAGACAGTCGAAGTTGTTAATAACCTAATTCTGCTGCCTTAAAAATATTTCTAAATAGAAAAATATCCATTACGTTGAGTGAGTGATGACGAATTTTGGATAAATACGCGATAAATACGAATTTGAGACAGCTTATGGGGTTACCTGTTGTGTTTGTGCCATGAATTAAATAAAGGATGAGGCCAATCTTAAAATACGTACAACTCCTTTTTAAGTTAAAATCATTCTTGTGTCAAGACAAAACGAACGGTATTAAAACAATGCTAAAGGCCGCGCCTTAACACCCTTTACAGCTACTGCTTGCGTTTAGAAACTTTACGCAGGGTCATGCAGTCAGATCTTCGCGTCATTACGCGGAGCGTGAAAACGAACAAACCTAATAAACTTCTGTGGTTAAGGACAAGCGACTAATCTTACCAAGCGGTTGTTTACTGAACTATGTTCGTAGTATATAAGAGAATTGGATAGCAGATGGCGCTCCGTGTCATGACACTTATTAACCGGATAGTTCCGGAGTAATAATATTAAAATAGACACCGTCTGATAGAAATCTCATTCTCTTGCGATTATAATATAATTAATTAATAGAGGAAATAAAAAAAAGTGTATTTATTACAAATTATGACATTTAAATATTGTTTGTTTATTTAAAGCAACTTTAGCGTTCTTGTAACATTTCATCAGTACATTCCCTATTTCACGCATAGAGTGTTGCTAAAATGGAGAATTATTAACAATTTGTATAGTCCTTAAACGTTTTAAGGTTTTCGGGCCATACTTTGGACTATACTTTTTTGTGATTCAGGTGAAGAATTTTTTTCTGAAACAACAAAGTATCGCAAGTATACCTTTACATACGAAAAAATTCTAAAAAGGAACAAAATAATTTTTTCGTCGTGTGTAAACATACCACCAGCATTGGAAACACGAGCACCAAGCGTTATTGCAAGAATTTTGCTTGGAGTACACGGTTTTACTTTACTTTTTTCAATATTTGCAGCACGGTATCATTGGAAGTTCCTAAACTAGCAGAAATCTCTCTAGTGAAGGTCCACGGCCTTCCCTCGACACTCAGAAGTACGTTGAGTCGTAGATTTTTATCCCGATGTTGACGCTGCATCTTTTCTTTTGCTTTTAAAAGGTGCCATATATCCGTAAATCGTTCACTAATCGTTGAAATTTTGATCGACTTGGACGATCTCTGTTCGGATAGCGTTCCAAATATAGTTTTGCCGCTTGACAAGTATTATCACCGCATTCAAAATAAACTCGAAGCATACCTAAACCCTGTTCGTTTATTTTAGAAAAAAAAAATCAACTTGATAGATCGTGAAACTTTTGTTTTTTTGCAGACAACTTAATTTTCTTAAGTTGACACATTGTAGCACTGCAATGCATTTCGATTCGCGTTTTGTGCTCGTCATTTGTTTCCAATGCTAATGGTATCTTTACACATGACTAAATAATTATTTTGATATTTTTTTGAAATTTTTTATGTAAAAGTATAATTGTGCTACATTGTTGTTCTCAGAAAAAAAAAATCTCCATCAGAATCGTAAAAAAAACGTATAGTCTATTTTATAGTCTATAGATAAAGGCGGAAAGGACTCGTCTCTTTTTTTATATGACAACCTGTATAATCTCAACAAAATTAGTAAACCAAAGAGCCAAAATTTAATAATACGTTTTGGTCTCTGCTATTAAATTTATGTCATTTCAATACCATCGACTCCAAAATAAGCCAAAGACTTATTTATACTAATCTTGTCCACATAAGTCTTTAGTGCAAAGGAATATTTATTCTTCTTCATAGGAATGAGTGACCAACAAAAGTTTACGTTTTAAGGTGATACATCTACCTCACAAATCTATCTGTGAAAGTGCAGCGACCAAAATCATTCCTCACCACGAATCGATTATTGGCCAGACGCCTTCAATACCATCTATAAATTAGTGCAATAGGAAATGTTTATGCAATGCGTTACGAATTATACTACATGATATTTATTTCTACGGCCAACTGTAGCAACGCCTACATAACGCATAAAATCAAACAATATTCACCATACAAAGCGTCATGTGTCGTTGATAGAAGTTACAACGCTTTGTAAACTATGAAAAACGTAATTTGAAAGTACTTACCTACATAAGGTTGTATTAATTTTTACTACAAAATCCATGCTAAGGCCTCGTGTTAATATTCCCTACGCGGATTTTTCTCAGTGTATCTAAAACTCGAACGTAACACCTTAAAGTGTTGAAAAGATATTACGGAATTGGATATTACGAAAGCATAAAACACGCAATATTTTTGTTTTTAAATTAATTGTACGCATACAGAGATCCCAGTTCGTCCGGCTATACCCACGGCCGCAAATGCCAAAAAGACCAACAGGAGATAGAAAGTAGCGCGCTGTGAGCACCCAGTCCGGACGTAAGATTAATGATAGGCGGCCTTAAGATTCAAAAGTGACATGAAAATCTCAGCCTCTGCATCAGTCCCAACTGTATCTTTACCAGGTTTTGTTCTAGGTGTACACTTCCTTCAGGTAGGTAGCCGCAGACGCAAGAAGGGATTTAACGTACGGTCCCGTCAAAGATATACCCGCGATTAGTTTTATTACGCTGCCCGTTAGTGAAGCGATACGTTTAGACGAGCAAAAAAAAACAGAAATGATAAAAAGCGTGCGTCGATGTAGTTATGTTGATGTTTTATCGAAGACTATCCCTTCAGGATAAGTAGTATCTATAGTAGAAATTCGAATTTGAATTATCTATTTTATTTCCCTCGCGTATTTTGGGTTTTATTAAAGATTTAAAAATCGATTTGTAAAATTACACAAACGGAAAAGGAATTGAAAATTATATCCTAGGAAGGACCAACGAATAGAACTTTCCAAAAATCTTAATTATCTATTGTTTCGCCCAAGACAGAGCGGGAAAGTTTTAATTAGATTTCAAGTGGATTAAACGGTTCCAACCTTGTCAGTCCGCCAACTGACTGACTGACTGACGCATACAAATTTCATTTTTATTTAAATGACGCGAACAGTTTCACAGTTTTAATCACGGCAGCAGTAAACATTTGATTCTTCAGCCTGCGAAAATACATCGTACCAAGGGGGCGGACACTCGCGTACCAATTATTTCGAAACGCCGGAGGCGCTCAATGTAGAATAGGAAAAATCCCAATTAATGAATGAGGTTAAGGAAAACGCAGCAGCAGTCGACAATCGTCAGTTGAGCACGTGTTGCCAGAGATTATCTAGTTGCTAGACAGCGCGATCTTTTCAAATGTCGCTGCTTTTACCGTCACACCTCCTTCGCTTTGCGTGGCACGTTTTGAAACGTGTCTTTCGAGAAGTGTTTAATTAGTTTCCGCTCTATGCGAGTAACAAGACATTCAGATCCAGATTGAGTTATGAAATGAAGTTAAAAATAGCTTCATTACTATTCTATTGACAACAAACATTAGCTGCATTGCAGCAATGAGATCAGTACCACGTTTTAAAGCCACGTAATTGAATTTAATTGAAAAGAAAGCATTTAACAAAAATGGAAGTTGATGTAAATATACACACACATTAAAAAAAATCGGGAAAACATTTACCCGTGCGGTTAGTGTTGCGAATTGGATAAATTATTATATCTAAAACTGCTACTTTTAATCAAATTTGGTGTTACTATTATTCACTTTTCTAGAATAAATTACATTTTAAAATAAGTGTAAAGGAAACGGGAAATAATTTGACACCAAAAAAGGATAAATTCAACACATTTCTAACACCGCAAAGTAAATAAATCATCCCAAATTAAACAAGAGAGCAAAAAAGAGTCAAGCAACACTACATAAGAAAATACTTTATCTACATTGGAAAAAGCTATCACCGATTTTAATCCATAAAAATGAAAAAAAAACATCCTAAAAGTACTACTTTACACTTATTTATGTATTTCTTGCATATTGGTAATTCCCAAAACAAGGGGTGAAGAGATCGCTCTCAGTATCTATTGCGCAATTCCGACTCGTCACTACAGTCACGATGGAAGCGTTGTATTTGCGCAGTTATTTATGGTTCGTCTCCTTAGTGCCATCTAGAATGAGATGCACAGTGAAGAGAATATATACTTCACGCAGGAATTCTCGACCAGCCTCCAGACCTTATAATCAATCGTGAGAATTTGAATATACCAAAGATACTTTTGAAGAAATTAAATAGGCAACCTACAGAACAGAAATCACCACACTTTTTGGGCGTTATTTGAAAATCACACACTAATTTAATTAATCAATGCACAATGCGAAAGTAGTCACGCACTAAGAGATACATCTTCCCGCAAGCAACTAAACTTTTTAAGTAAAAGAAGAAATATACCGAACGAATAGAGGTTTTACAGTACTTAGTTAACATGGTAGAATATCAAACTTTACATGTGATCCAAAAAGTACAACGAAATAGCAATTGTACTTTTAGTTTTATGGTCAGATGTAGGTACAAGGTTTTGTTTACAATGAAAATGATTCAAATGGGAATAGGGAGAAAATAACTTTTAAGCAAGTATCAAATAGAACTAATATTATATTTATCAAATTATTTTGAAGTTTACTAGAGATTTATTAATCAAAATTTCCCAAATAGGTTACAAAATAAATATCGCGCTGCATTTCTAAATAACAATACGTGAAAGATATATCAGAAAGTTTAAACAATAAAAAAGTTATTGCGCATAATATAAATCGAAGGAAAGTCATTTTTTAAATATTCCAAATCGATATACGCAATACTATGTACTTTCGCGCATGATACTCCCTATTTTTGGACTCGACGCTTTTCCTTTTTTTGATTGAAATCCTCTATTGATCATTTTACTGTTCTGAAAAAAGTTGCAGGTTTTTTGTCGTGAATATGTCCTTCTGAGCCACTGTGTGACCTGGTGCCACAGTGACCACATCAGTTAAACTGTAGTTTGTTTATAGGCGCAAAAAAATAAAAACAACGTGCTGGTTTACAATAAAAATACATCTAACTTACTTAATCCTGGGAACTCATGTACCTTTCGTTGTAAAGTTATACTGGATTTTCTAGTTGCTTTTTCCCATATTTCCTTTTACTTTTTCTGTCACTTGCTAGCACTTTTGTATCTTCCGACCTTTCTTTTGTCAACGGCTGTCCGCGCTTCTTCCGTTCTTCTTGGTCTGCCTCTATTCTGTTTTTTCCATTTCTTTCACATTGAACATTTGTTCAATTAATTTGTTCTCATCTCTTCTCATTACATGGCCTAACCACCTCCGTTGGCCCTATTCTATCGTTGATTGGACTCCTGTCCAATCAACGCTAGAATAAGGCTATGTTCGTCTATTATCTGAATACCTGGTTTCTAATCTTATTCTTTCTTGTTTTTCCTTCTAATTTCCCAACATTCTAATTTCGGTACTTGTTAATCTACTTTTCTGTTTTTTTGTTCTTGTTCATGAATCACACGCATATCTCAGTGCCGGTTTTACAATTCTTTTAACTATTTCTGTTTTTATACCTTCTGTTTTTCACCTACAAAGTTGCTCTTTATGCTATCTTACAGTGTATTTATACTAGTGGTACATTAGTGTTATTCCACTGGTGATTAAGTTTTACCTTAACCCAAGTCTAAGGGCCGATTTCATAACAGAATTAATGGAAGCAATGTAATTCTGGCTTATATTTAAAATTCCATTTTCACAAGCCGCAATTAACTTGTAACGCCCTTAGTTATAGTTAGTAATAGTGACGCCAAAGTGAGCAGTGAAGTTTTAAAAGTAAACAATTGCAAAGATAACCTATTTGCATTTGCTTGTTTACTTTTGTCAATATTTTGGGTGTAGGTTAGGTATCGGATACGGTGGCTTAAAATAAATTTAAGTTAAAAAATACCCCTTACCACCTTGTTGAGTAAAGAACTCTGAATACGTATTTCGGCAACTAAGTTGCCACCCTCAGCAGAAAAACCACAAAGGAAAAAATAATGTCAAGCGTAGCACCCCGAGAAGAAACCTGTAGGTAATGTTTGATAGTGGCGTTCTAGTTAACTTAGTTGCCGAAATACGTATTCAGAGTTCTTTACTCAACAAGGTGGTAAGGGGTATTTTTTAACTTAAATATTTTGGGTCTAGTGCGTTATATATTTTTCAAATATTTCCCCGAATTTCTTCAAGGTCGAGTTCATCTGATGATGAATACAGCATATATAGAAGAAGACAACTTCATAAAGAAAGATTAGGGAAGAATATAGTTCAAGCGTTGTTTCGGGAAATTGAACAGCTAATTAAACTGGATACAAACAGGTATGTTCTGTTTGCTAGTAGAATTACATTTTCTTTGAATTAATTCAAAAAGTATTTTATAGAGATGGACGCATACAAGGAATGCAACAGTTTTTATTAATATCTCGATACTATGCTTCTGGGAATATACAAATAGCTGTTGCAGACATTATAGGATTGTGAAAAGAATCACCATGACGCATAATAAACGAGTTTCAAAAATAGTGCGTTTAAATATATTCTCCGCTAATGCTAATACAAACCTTTTCGCTTGTACTTAGTTTGTTTGTGGTTTTACACCCAACCACATTCTAAAATTTTAATATTTCATCCAATAACAATAATTCTTCTTCCTTTCTAAAATTGTAGGAACGTTTTTTTTTGCGGGATTCATTACGGTTTGTTTGCTATCTATTTCCCTTTTAATCGGAGGAAAAATCGCTTTCTTTTAAGATACATATCTTGTAATAATGACGCGTTTAATAACAAAAGTGGGGTTAATATTCTTTAAAAATCGCGGGAAGAAATGAAAACAAAGAGGCGGTAACTAAATTATGTAAAAAGGGTTAGGGAAAAGAATTCAGGCCTGTCAATATGACTTTAATTTCTTTAATTTTGGCATTAGCTAACCAATTAGTTCCCAGTCATTATGAAACATATGGGATGTTAATGATAGTATCAACTTTAATTCCTAATTAGGTAATTCATGGGATGCTAATGATCAACTTTAGTTCTTAAGTAGGTAATTCTATATTAGGAATGCGATCATGAAACCAGCCCTAACACTTTTTTGCCTTTGTGGGTCCTACTGAAGACGGCTACTTAGTTGGCACTTAGTACCTATTTAAGTCTCTCGCCTAATGAAGAGGTAAGGGTATTTTGTTTTAGTTCATCCACTGATAAGGCAAAAAGTCTGCTTCAAATTAGCTGCCACCTTTTATAATGTAATCCAGAATGCAAGTGTTAAATTAGATTATGATAAATTTTTGTTCAATTATTTTATTTTGACTAACTGTAAAGAAATGTACAAGTAGAGAAAAGTAGCCTAATACCGCATGGGTTCCTATTACCGGATAGTACTATTTCTTAAACCAAATATGGCAACCTGTCTGATTGTGTGATAACTAACAATACAACTAAACTTATAGTTTCTGCTGAAACAACAGATTTCTGTAGCGTATATTTGTCCTTTATTTTGCCGATGACGTTTTATTGGAATTTCAAAATTTGAACACTAAGTAAGTAGCGCCGTTATATTTGCAAAAGGTAAGCTTAAGCGATAACTTATCATACACTATCGGATTAGGGATATCTTAGACATGTAGTGTATGTATAAATTTATGGGTATTGTGTTTTCTTATCTTTATAAAAATGAAACTAAATTTAATGGATTAGATGCCGCAATATCGGACAATAACGGTTCCTAATATCGTACGTGCGATATTAGGAACCAGTTGCGTGCATATGCATGTAGGAATTATGGCGCAATGTTTATGTACCTTTTAGATAGATAAACAAGAAAATAAATCGTGAAAGAATTGCAATGACTGTGGGCTGGTATCACCAATACGCAGTATCGGGAAATCCACACCGCACAAATTAATTCAATAAAATTCGGTACATATGTTTCAAGAGCACGTCGGCTCCCATTATCAACCAATTCCCGAATTTCGGGTTGATTCGGGTTGATAATGGGAGCTGACGTGCGACGAGGGAAGGAACTTAAAAGCGTCAAGAATATTTGGAGTGCCACGAAGTACCCTCGTTGATTACGTAAAATCAGACAAACGATTAGATATACTAACTGCAGTAAAGCTAGACGAAAACTGGATGAACTGGAAAGTATATTAGTTACATATTGTCTTGACATGGAGAAACGGTTTTTTGGACTAACAGCGTGATGATGATATAGATGGAGAGTAGACGACGAGTGCCTATACTGCACAAGCCGTTACTCGAGAGACACAAGAAGCGAGGTATGGATAAGATGTAGCTTTTGCAATCGTTGGTACCACGAAGCATGCGCGGGAGCTAAAGAAAAGGAAGTTATTATTTGCGATATTTGCTTAGATGGTTGATTTGCTCCTCTTTTTTAACGTGAAGCCAAATATTTAAATAATTTTGTGGCTTGTTTTTCAAATCAATAAATCCTTTTGAAATAAAAATCTTAAGTTTCCTCTCATGTTCCCAATATCGGACATGTGCGATATCGGGACACTTATTATCCGATATTAGGAACCTAATTTCACAATTATGATTCACAACAAATCTTTTCTTTTGTTTATGATTCTCAAAAGCAAACGGTGTGTTATATGTTTTTATATTATGAAAGAATATATATTCTGCAAAGATTTGGCAACATATATACGTGATACGTCGATAGTAAGTACCTTTTATCGACAAAAAATTAAAATAGGTATCCGATAACAGGCAACTTTCGTAGGTATACTACGTAATTCCTTCTAGATATAAACATTACGTCATAAAGACTTATCTTAAATCCACCTAAAATACATAAGTTCCTCGGAAACGTTGAAATTTCACCCATCGAAAAAATTATAATAGATTAAAGTAGACATTTAAAATAAAGAAAGTGGGGAATGGAGAAACTGTCAAGCGGTCGCCGAGTGGGACCGGCATCGGCACCGGGGGCTAGAGGGCGCGCAAAACGTAATCTTGAAGGGTAGATACAGAAAGAGTCTTTCCGAACGTTCGTTTCTTATATACAATATTTTTTCTCTGGGAAAACTTTGTTGTTTGAAGCTGTGCGCCGCTAAGCGATCATTAATCATGAGTAAGTTTCGGAGAGTGAGTGACGTGTCGGAAAGGAACGGGCAGAGAGCGGCAGAAGAGCGGCAGCCCTGCCTGCACACACACACACAAATACACACACACAGCACACAGTCCGCGGCGGCCCCCTCGTCTACGACAGAAAAGAACTCCGGGGAGCTGCCGCTCTCAGAGAAAATTGCAACATCTCGGTTCCGCGGACGAGAGGAAGCGAAGGGGGAGTGGAATTCTCTCCCGACCGACTCGGGGGCCCCGTCTGATCCGCGCGATGAACTCTCGAATAAAGGATTCTTCTTCTATTTGATGACGTGGCGGAACGGTTTCTTCGGGAATAGGATTTTTGTTTTATCTTAATTAAATGAACGTCGCACGTTTTCGATTAAGGTCCGAGTCGCTCAGCCTATTGAATTTACCTTAATAAACGAGGTTATTATGAGAATATGACTCAATGTTACTATAATAATTTCAAAGATTTGAGAAATTATAGAAATTATTTCTACCACATACTGAGGGCGCGCGTGCACGCATGGGGGGCTAATGTGTCGGACAATAAATGTATTTCTCCGATATATCTATGTAGTAGATAAAGATGATGCAAACCATATTTTCCACAGCATCTAGCTGGTTTTTTGTCTTTAGTCAGCTTATCTGCAGCTAATATTCACTTTATATGTGACATTATTCACATAGAAACACTTAATTTTTATTCATTAAGTTGTAAAATTGAATTTTAAATACAGAGCAGTTTAAGTTAGTTATAAAACACTTATCACTTACCGAGACCTGCTATTCCTAAAAGACCAGCTGCGCATCCCAAATCCGTGAGGACACCTGATAACATAGCTGAAGTCACAATGTCGATGGAGCAGTCTCCAACGCGTTCTGCTCGGAAATATAACGACGACGCGAATTTTGCACACTGGCCTTGAATTATACCCTTATAAAATTGCTCAAGAATTGAGTGTGGCAGATTGGGGAAGACGTAGTGGTTACTGTAACGGGATCCTTACAGCTGTGCCTCTCAATGGTATTGTGCGCATTTCCATCTTTCTGGCACAATGAACAAGGAGAATTTTCCGCACTCGACCACCGATTACCGAGAACTCCACCAACCACTCCATAACACCCCAAAAATCGCCGTTGGCTATGCTTTGCCCTCTCTAGGCATCGTGGGGCCTTATTTTTGAAGAGGATGTTGTCATTGTTAGTGTGACTCTCGACCGATACTGTGACATGTTGGAGAGACTCAACTTAATGAAACCGTGAGGGTTATATCTAATATGTACCATGAAATCCATCCTTACACAGTAGTTACCGATACTAATCAATACTCCTGCTTTACCGGACAAATTTCTGTTCAAAAAGGAATGGCAAATTTGCAGTAATAACCAGCTTCCTATTCAGGACTGGTCACATAGTATTGTCAGATTGAAGTCGCGGAAACCTCCCTGGAAGCTTAGTCAGCAAGTCATCAATGAACATTTCAACACTAGTGATGCATGGGAAGGAATGTTATATCCAGCAGAGCGTCTTCCATGAATAGCCTTCCTAGAAAGGAATGGGCAGTAGTGACTCGAATAAGCATCAACCATGGCAGGACTCATGTCAGTTCTGGAAATACAAGTGGTGACTTGCTGAAAACCCTAGCTGCGACTGTAGAGGCCACTGTCATACAGTATGCAATAACAGAAAGCCTTTCTAATTTCTAATAAATAAAAAAGTGGCAATCCACAACTTCTTTTTCATCTTCTTCTTCCTGTGTTTTCGTACTAATGCAAGCTTAACACTCAAATGTTGAGGTCGAACTGCTTCTCGTACTGTCGTCACAAAAGTGGTAGGTCCTATCCGAGGCTAGGTCGTTAGTTTTATGGGAATAACATATTTTTTAACCAAGGCATATTATCGACTTCACTCGAGAACTTTCCTAAGTTATCCAGGCTTCGGACTGGCCTCGTGAGCCACTGAGATACGCAATTCACCCAGCGGCTGTCGCAAGCGTAGAACCTGTTTTTGCAAAACTTATTTATAATTTTTATAACAAAATCATCAGCGTTCCTAGTAAGCAATTACAAATTCTTATTAATATCCTGCTGTTTATTCCTTATTCCCTACTGCCCCATCTAGAGTGTTGGTCATCCCTCATTTGAATGCTATTTTGACAATGTCTTCTGGATAGCAAAGTCAATTTTCTTTCTACCATCTTCTATGGTGATGTGCGCCTCTGTGACCAAATCCCTGCACATCTTTGAAGTGTATCACTACCACTTGATAAAGTGGATTAGTTGTTTTGTGAACTAAGAAGTTATTAAATTATCTTTGGATTTCTAACGCATTCTACAACTCTTTAGATAAATTGCATATAAGCTTGAAGGCAGTAATTTACGCGACACCATAAGTACGTTTTGATTAAGTCACCGCCGACATTAATGTTAAAAGACCAGCAGCTCACCCTAACTATATTATTTATAATAATAAATTACGGCATATGGTAATAAATTTGTAACACCGCTAATGGACTCGGGCCACCGCCAAAGTTCCAGTGTAGAGTGACGCCGTAGTAAAATGACTGGGCGTGATGACATGTCGGTTGTCAAGCCGAGGATAAATTCATCATTGCCCTTCTCCATGCTCGTGGTCCTCAATCGATGACGTCACGACCCACTCGCTCACTCAGCAAAACTCTCTGCAGACACACACATGCACGTATGCGCGGAGGGAGAGCTCCTGGCTTCCGATGAACGCATTTTATTTGTATCTGTGTGAAGTATGGACGCGGAAATATGTAGCTCGAGACCGCATTCGGGTATCCGTGGAGGGAGAAAAAACGATGAGAAATGCACCACCGAATGTTTTACCCCATACACTCTCAACGCAGTCGTGTGTTTTCTTGAAAAGTTGTCGTTATTTCTACCCTGCATATACGGTATGTTTCATCCCCGAGGGGGATGTTTGTATGGGGTCGCCTTTACATAAAGGACTTTCATACAGAAAATTTGATTTTAACTATTTCGTTCCGAGGAACCATTTATTCTTGTTAGTGCCTTACCTACGCCAATGTAAACACTTTAAACTCGTGCAATGACAAATTACATCCTCGAATAGAATGCATGAGAAAAAATGACATACGAATCTGGCTGATCCTTGTTGTATTTTAATCGACGTAGAGATGTATCAAAATACATCGAAAGATTTTTTGTAAAAAAATGTAAAAAAACGAACCAATAATAAATGAATTAACCAATAATAAAAACAGTGGGTTTAAAACCCCGAGGAGTAGTTGAAAACCTAACATATTGTAATATCGTTTATTGACTACGATTAAACTGCCGATTAAAAACCAATTATGCTAGACTGCCCGAAGTTGCACATGAAAGAAATATTGTTAGAAATTTTGAAATAACTTTGCTTTATCCGTTTTTCAAGACAAATTGCTCCGTCAGAGTCAAAGTAATAAAAAAATTCAAAGACATATCTGATACAATATTTCTTGCTCTGTAAGATAGATTGCTGTACTTTTAGAAACAAAAGAGGAGCGAAGGAGAGTTTGGTTTTCTTAAATTGAACGGCCTCTAATTTTCCACATATTTAGATGAAATGGCTATGAAATTCTGAATGCAGCGACCTTTTTATTTTTTCTTCTTAGGCAATAAAAGGCGCTATAATAACAAATACATATATTTATATAAAATAATGTTATTAGTGGTGCTCTGTGTGGTGCATATCTCCCAGAGTGCTACGATTGACATTATTTTCCTTTGTATATTTCTGCTGAGGATAGGAAAAACACGTATTCAGAGTTCTTTACTCAACAAGGTGATAAGGGTATTTTTAATTTCTATTTTTAAAAACACATATTACTTAAGTTGGCTATGAATTTATTTTACAAAAAGAAAAAGAAAAAATCAAATTGCAGAAATTGTTGAAAATGTTCACCAGTTTCGTTGGTGAACATCGCCCTGCACAATAAATTAGTCGACATTTCTTATTTCCAAAGCCTACTTATGAGATTTGCGTCTTTTTTTATTATGATGTTATTTATTGCCTGGCGTTCAATTTAAGAAAACCAAACTGTCACTCGCTCCTCTTTTGTTTTTGAAAGTACAGCGATCTATTTTACCTGACTATAGAAAGCACAAAATATTGTATCAGACCTGTCTTTGAATTTTTTTAATACTTTGATTCCCACGAGGATAATGAATGCACAATGAAAAGTCAACCATACTCTATATATGTAATTCTAAAATCAACATTGGCTTTGTTTTGACAAAGTATCATAATTTTGCGGCTACTAAATTGTCGGTAAGAGATGTGTCTAGGACATCTGCACACGAATCTTAATAGCAATCGTTGTTCTAGAACGCTTACTTTTTATCTAAAAATATAAAGGAAATTTTATTCAAACAGTAGATACGCAATTCTTGGAATATTTGTAGTAATCGTCCGAAAGACCTGTGCTTTCATTTTTACGTCGCTAGAATATTGAGCGAATAGCATAATAATAATGGTAATAATAATAAGATATAGTTTATTCCATCATACAATAGTATAGAACACGTCAAGGGTTAGTTGGTAAAACGTTCAGTGTACATGTACAAACTAAACTTATATATATAAACAAACATCGATTTTTTTACATTATTAAAAAATATAGTATTAAAATAGAAAGATAGGGTGTAAAATGCGTTTGTCAGCAAGTGTCTCTTTATCCGTAATTTACACTTATTTAAAGGTAATTCTTTAATCCGAAGAGGGATATGGTTATATATTTTTATGACCTTATAGCCAACCCCATTTTGTAGTTTACTATATTTTCTTTGAGGCACGTTTAAAAAGTTATTTTTGATTCCTCGTAATGTTTTCTTGTGAATAGCACACACTCCAACACATAAATCGAAGATAAGGTGAGTATATTGTTATCTTTGAAAGTGCTTTTGCATGATTCTCTTCGTTTTAATTTAAATATACTTCTTAAGTACCGTTTCTGTAGGACGAAAGCATGACTCCCGTTTACACATCACCCCAGGAAATAATGCCGTATGACAGACGCGAATAAACGTAGGCGTAACACGAACACATCGCGGCCTCTACGCTAAGCTGAAGCTGATGTAACTCGTAATGCATAGGAGTAGCCTCCAATCTTTCGTACAAGATGATCGATGTGAGTTTTCCAATCCAGCTTCTTATTTATCTTCAGTCTCAGAAAGGTTACGTTTTCCTCCGAGGCAAGTGCATTTCCTTTGTAATTGATACTGATCTCGACTGCTGTATTGGAGAAGAGCACAATGTTTGTTTTTTCCGATATTAAGATGTAGACTATTAATTTTCAGCCATTCTTCTACATAGGTCAATGTGTGTGTAACGTTGATAAATAACGAATCTATAGTTGGTGCCCTCAAAAGGATGGAAGTGTCTTCAGCAAATTGAGATATATGTATTTACATCTGGAACTACTAGGAGATCGTTAATGTACGCCAAGAACAGAATAGGACTCAAGGTAGATCCTAGAGGTATACCCAGAAGTAAGACAACAATCTGTTGCCTCCAGACATTAATAGAGTACTCTGCTGTCTATTTTCCAAATATGACTTTATTAAATTGCACGATGTGCCTTGGAAACCCATTATCTCCAATTTTTTGAACAGAATAGTGTGATTGACTCTATCGAAAGCCTACGACAGGTCCAAGAAAATACCAGCAGTAAGTTATTCGATAGTAAGTACATCCAGGATATCCGACACCACCTGATGTATATTTGTAGTACACGATATTCCCTTTCCGTAGGCACCTTGCCTTATTGTTAAAGTACTCTCTTTGATCGCAAAGCTGCTTATAAATTGTAACTAAATATGATAAAATATTCTAATACTAGATCTACTATAAAACTTAAAAAATCAAGATCCAAAGTGATTTTGACGTTATGTAAACAACAGAGGAACTTCATCGCGAATACCAGATCGCAATGATTTAAAATAACATGGCATTGACGGATACTCAAGATATTCTGCAGAACCGAAACTTTTAAATGATATAAGACATCTACCATCGAAATCAATCATTTTATTACTGTATTTATTCTATTTATTTAAACCACTTAACAACGTCTAACTTCCTAAAACTATGCAAATCTGGACAAAATATATCAGTGTATAAAAAATGAGATATCACGGATGCCATAAATTATAGACCGAAATGTGTTTTCTCCAACTTTGCAAAGTTTTAAAAACATCTTTTGTGTACTCGGTAATTTAAAAACTAATATGCCAATTAACCAAAATGACTTTTTGAAAATATTTGAATCGTGCGGATAAGTTTCTAATGTTTTTTTCTTCTGTTAGTCATTAATGCTATTTCTCACCTTTTACAGTAGACTCATCGGCTAGTTCTCTAATATTTGCGAATCGCTGACAAGACAACGTCTAGGACAGTAACGGCAACTAAATTTCTCGCTAGGCATAAACCAAGTTCAAGATCAAACAAAATAAGAAGGAATTACAATACGAAATGTTGTCTCGTAACGATGACTGGCCATTTCTAGCGCCACAAGTGAAATCACCCACTGAGACCAAATGACTAGCCACATTGTCGACTACTGCACTTTATCTAGATGCATATTTTATTTAATAACCCGACCACAATTTACATTGATACCCGCGTGGAACACGCACAACGTGAAGTCGGCTCAAATCAACCTGTCTGATATCCACATAAATTTGATATCAAATTTGATATTATTACGGTCACAGTCTGGGTGGGCGGATGGTAAATTTTTATTAAAAAAATCGCGTTCACGAGAACGAGTGAAAAAAAAAGAGGGAACCGATACGCGGGTTTAAAACCCGGCCGAGATTAAAATGCCCGCCTGGATAGGCGTTATTAAGTGAAGAGTAGCGTCGACGATGCTCCGGTTGCAATAGCAATATTCCGCGAGCCAAATTGAAAACTCCTGTTGTACTATCCTGCCGTAGAATATCCATTACCGAATTAATAATGCTCGTATATTGATTTTATAATGTGTTATTCTTGTTTTCCCCGACGAGTAGAAAAAAATTGTGGCCGTGAATTTGCGGTGAAAACTTTTATGGATTGAATTTAATAAGGCGAAACGTTTCAGCAAACAAAAAATGAAAAGAGATTATATTTTGAGGATTTAATCTATGAGGGATGTTCGGTTACTAAGTTACATTTGTGAATCACAGATAGGCTACTTTATATATAGAAATCAAACATACACTAATTAAAAGCGTGAACTGTTAGCTATTTTTCTACATAATCGCCGCCAATGTTAAGGCACTTATCCCAGCGAGGCACAAGTTTCTGTAAACCCTAAGTTGCGATCCAAATTTGTATAATACCGCCATAGTTCCTCTTGAACTTCGTCGTCGTCTTCAAACCTTTCACACGGCAAATGAGCTTCCAACGGCCAATACAAATGAAAATCAGAAGGAGCCATGATTACCGTTCAGAGCTGTGCGTCCACTTCTGAACTGGTTACACCAAACACTAACTTGTTTTCGACTCATAACTCTTTCTCCCTAAGTTTTAAGTATTTTTTTTATGAACCTCGGTAGGTGTTTCATTATTTGCATGCAAGAAACGAATGGCCGCTCGCACTTCAAACTTGGAGTATGTTTCGATCGGAACTGACATTGTTTGGTTATCACTGCACACGTTGTACTGAACATCAGGCAATGACAATAGACACCTATGCAGTACATATGCACATCTAAAATGCGTTTCAAAGTTTCAACCTGCTCAAAGCGACATAGGCGGTAGGTTGCGCAAATGTGCCTTAGTAACCGGATATCCATCGATTATTTGGATCGTTATGCCTAACGGAGGAGCACGTTATGCTTGTGTAGTTTAGATTTGTCCTCTTTCCCATTCCAAAAATCTCCTCACGTTCTTATTGAACTCTTATTTACGTTATACTGTCTAAGTTATGTTAGTTCTACTATCGGATTCCTCTGCAAATTGGTGATTGTCGATGAAGGTTTTGAAAGTAGATCTGTCCTACGCAATCCTTTCTGTGACTTTCACTAAGTGAATGTGCTGCAATACACGAATGAATGATTAAGTTCAAGGGACGAAGTCCCCTTAAAGCGTACCTTTCAAAAAAGCCTATAAAAAGGGTTTTTAAAGTTGAGTAAGTTTCAAGTATACACTGGGAAGCAATAAAATAACGTAGAGACAGTTTAGAACCACCTGTAGTGAGAGATTTGTGCTCTGGTTTAGAGAATAAGGAACATAAAATCTACTTTGATAATTATTTCAGTTGTGTAAATTTGTTGCAAGATCTAAAAGATAAAAGAATAAATGCATGTGGGACTATAAACAAGAATAGGAAACATTTGCCCACATTTAGATCAGATAAGCAGATGAGAAGGGGCGACTATGATTATTTTGTGAATAACAGGGGAATTGCTACCTCAAAGTGGAAAGACAAGAGGGCAGTTCTTTAGATTTCAAATTTCCACAATCCCCAAAATAAAACCACTGTCAAGCGCAAAGCCAGAGATGGATCGACTGAAGATGTACCCTGCCCAACAATGTTGACAAACTACGACGCACATATGAACGCCGTTGGCAAATTTGACCAGAAAAAAATCCTGCTATGAGATGGGAAAAGCCGAAAATGGTGGTATCGTATTTTCTTTTACTTTTTGACGCCTGTGTTGTCAACAGTTATATTATTTGTGAAAAGCTGTGTTTACCGAAATTGAGCTGTAAGAACTTCAGACGCGAAGTGGTGGC
This sequence comes from Osmoderma eremita, assembly GCA_031763485.1. Lineage (NCBI taxonomy): Eukaryota > Metazoa > Arthropoda > Insecta > Coleoptera > Scarabaeidae > Osmoderma > Osmoderma eremita. The sequence continues at coordinate 4,898 of JARFOC010000362.1, read as the reverse complement.
ACATCTTGTTTCTGAAACATTGAACCATACTAACAAAAAAACAAGAAGCAGTCGTGTACTAGCTATAAGACAACACAAATTATATGTTCCTGACAACATTCGCCAAAGAGAAGCAGCACATTTACCCATTAAATCCACCAAACGGCGATGTGCTCACTGCAGTACAAAAGAAGTACAAGTTCGCACCAAACGGTTGTGCACACTGTCCCATTATGTTTGAAAACCAAAAAAAGATTGTTTTATCCCATTTCATGGGAATTAAATGAACATTTGTTATTAATATAAAACTCTCTTTTTCACCATGTTGCATGGTGGTATCGACCTCAGTACCACCTTTTTTTATATGGTTATAAATTAAATTTTTAATAATGATCAATTTTTTTCTATTTTAACCAATCTTTGGATCCTAGAAACATGTTTTTTTTATTTTAATTTCAGACAAAATTTTCACATGCAACTAGGATACTTTCTTCACTAATATTTCCGTGGAGCAAAGAGTTAAGTGGTCGACAGTAATCTGTAAATGGATATAATATGTAATGTTACATATTACATACTGCATAATTATCACATAATACGATATTTAAAAATACACAATATATTATGCAATTTTATTTTTCAAGTCATACGATATAATTACATAACCAAACTTTGGTAATAAATCGCCAATGTTAGGTTATGCAAATTCACAGAATTATTTTTCACAGTGTAAAAGATTAAATATGGAGAACGTCTTTCAGTGTTTACATATGCAGGCATATGTTTCTATTCACGAAACAGCGATGGCTGTTTTGCCACTTAAAAATTTTGAAAGTACGATACATTCTAAACACTAATGGTGGAAATCTTAAAGCGGGTATTATTTTTACAGTTGGCCTAAATCCCTCGACCGAATAGAATAATAGTCACCAATACAAAATCGGGGCACCCTCCTAAGCACCCTCTTACCAAAGGCCCAATGGTATACACCCCTGGGCTGGCATTTTGCACGCTCGAACAGTCTTCGCCTTTTGAAATTCCTCTATCCGCCGCGTCCCGACCGAAAAAAATTGCAAATTACTTCGGCAGATCATTTTTTACGTCACTCGCCAGTATTTACATTGGACGCCTATAGTCCCGTTTCTCGCATAAAGCCCGGATAGCTTTATATACAGCATATGTTTGTATGTATGTATGTATATGTGTGCATTATGCATATTTTATATCGTCGCGATCAAAAGAATATATTATTAGTTTCGGGATATCGCCTTTCAAGGAAATTGATGATCGTGTGTATGCGCGTTTTCTGATTCCTCTTTTATATTCACGTATTGAGTTGTATTATTCGGGGTTACGCTTAGTAGAGGAGACCTTTCTGCTGAACTTGTAATGTAAATATTGTATTTTATTATCCTCTTCACGCTACAACAAATTGCTTTATTATTCTGTAGCTCTAACATCGTCACATATGTCTGAGCAACCAGTCTCTTTGTATAACCGAGATAATGATATATTAGAATATGTGCCTTCAAAATATTTTCATTCACTACTTCTTTAAAATACCGAAAGTATAATATTCATTCTACAAATTCTATAAACCTAAGGCAGATATGCGCATCACTAAAGTAGTTTAGGCTCTTACGGAGATTTCCCTAAAATTAACAACAAAATAACATTGAATCAAAGTAATCGCTTTATCCAAACAAAATATCTCAAATACGAAGTGTTTAAACATTATAAATTTACCCCACCCTTCTTTCGATATGGAAACTTTCTTCCCGGACGAAAATATCAATATTCTAATTAACCTAGTGAATGCTCGCGCTCCAAATTGAAGTAGGCTAGGGTGAGAATGATTGACAGCGCCGCCGTCAGCTGTGCGGCGATAGCGCGAGCTAATAGGAAGTCTTAAGATTTCCCTTGATAAATATAATTGCGATTCGTTCTTTAAATAACTTATTATGCAAAACGTCAGTCGCGCAGACCTAAATAACTGCCGCGATGTTTTTTAACACTTTTTTCCTTATACGTATTCCTTCTATATCCGTCCCGTAGAGAAAATATGAAAAAAAGCGAGGTGCAATTCTTAATATATCAAGGCTATTGGATCGAAGCGAAAATAGAAAATGCACATGGGCCTTGTTACGGCCGGTAGAGCATATTTGAAGTCAATTACTTGAAGTAATTGTTCAATTTTTGTTTGCTTAATTAAAATGTCTTGTATTTCATACAAAAATAACGAAATGTATATTGTGACCCTTTATTAGATGCAGACAACAAACTTGTTTGGGATTTGTAGCTGCTCTTTTAATCAGTTGCAACATTTTGGAAGAATAAAACACTTAAATTTATTGTGAAAAAATGATCCATTCTCATTTCCCGTTTAGAAGATTATTCAGAATTCGAAATGCAAAAATATACAGAAATACCTGTAAAATGATGTAACACCGGAAATGATGGAAGTAATCATATAGGTTGAATAATCCCATGTGCAGTAAATATCAGGTAAGCAAATAAGTTCGTGCTGTTATTGTATAAAGTAGAGTGCCATGAATATTTTTTAAGTTGTTGGTCAATAGCACTTGTTTGTTAGTTATCATGTACTTTAGTTGAATCCTTCATTTATCGAATACATACACATGTTGTGTTTTCTGTTTAATCCCTAGTTGTAAATAATTGAAAATGCCACGGAATAAAGCTTTAATTCGAGGTTGTTTCCACTATGAGTACAAACTGGGTACCACAGCTGTAGTGGCAACGCGAAAATATTTATCGCATTCGAAGATGATGCCGTAAGTGATTGAACAGCACAGAAGTGGTTCAAAAAATTTCTTCGGAAGATCGCAGCTTGACCGATGAAGCACGTTCTGGAGACGGAAGATCATTAGCAACGAGGATATTCAACAGGTTGTGGAGGAAAATTCCAGTACAACGTGCTTATAGTTTGCAGAAGGGTTCAATGTTAGTGATGAAGCTACATATACGTTTGCACCTTCATCGGGTAGAAAAGAGGTGGAAGTTATGCAAATGAGTACCACATGAATTGTCAAGTGATAGCAAATTAACTCGTCTTTTGGCAAACATTTCACGCAATGATAATGAATCAATTCTTGATCAGTTGTTAACCTGCGACGAAAACTGGATATTGTACTCAAATTCTAAGCGTTCGTATCATTGGTTATCGCCTGCTGATTCGCTCCCACACACTCCCAAAATTTCCGTGGATCCAAACAAGATTTTGTTGGTGTGTCTGGTGGACAACAAAAGAAATTGGTCTTTATGAGTTTTTGGAAAGGGACCAAACTATTGTTGCTAACGTTACCACACCCTCCAAACTCTCATGATATTTCGCCAATTGATTATCGCCATTCTTTGTCTGTTGACAGCTGTATGAAGCGTAGACAGTTCAAAAGTCGAGTTGATGTAACAAATGCAATCCGGGAATTTTTTGATTCAAAATCCATAGATTTCTACAATACTAGCCTGCAAAAATTGGTGTCATTGGTAAAAGGTGTTTGAATGTGATGGTAATTACTTCAATGAATAATTGTGTATTATTGTTTCTTAATAAATATTTATATTTTACCATCAAAAACCGCATGAACTTATTTGGTTACCCGATACATTACTCCCATGGTTCCAAAACAGATTCATAGATAATTTTAAATTTGCAAATAAAGCTCATCCAGAACAAAACATAAGTATCTTATAGATGCATAATTAAGTTGATAGCTTGCATGTTGTACTTATATAAAGTGTAAGTAACAAGATTTAGTGAAGGAAGAAAGAGAATATCTTTTGCAATGTCTTCTTAAAAGTTTTGAAAACCGCTGCACTATGGAGCAGAATACAATAAATTACGGCTAGAGCCCGTCTTATCAAAGCTATTTTCAAGATGCAAAATTATTGATTATATTTTTGTAATGAATTATATAGGCCACTCTTTTTTCATGGTTATTGTATCAACGTTTATTTACATTTTCAAACCCAATCAAGCTAAATTTTTACTTTCAGGTGAAACTACACTCCTTCCAGGTATGTTTAAAAAAAAACTGGCTGCCCATTTTTGCGCCTTTTCTTACAATAATAATAATTGACTATATACATATGTTATCTTAAACATTATATCGCCATGAATACGTAAATATGGCAGTATTACTTACAGAAGCTACTCCTGGTGTCAAAATTGTAACCGGACGGGATTTATTTGCGATCAATTTCAGAAACAAATAGATCGTAATATTGGAAATTGCATACACTCTTAAATATGGTATCATTCAAAAAATGTATAATTTGAAAAATTTTTGGAGTTGGTACCTCTGCGGGTAAGGAGATTGAAGATATGCTGATCGTTTCTTTCCCAAAAGAAGTACCTCTTCGACAAAAAATTAGGTGTTTCAACGGCTTTACGAAGTGTTTATTCTCAAAGATTCATTTTTTTTAAATTTTCCGTAGATGTTTCTGCTTTGTTATCTTACTTAGTTCTTGTAAGAAGCAGGAATTGACTTTTTAGGTTAATTAGGATAGCGATTTGAGCGATTTCAAGAAAACTGATACCACCCCTGCGCTAAGTACTGTGTGTCAGCGATGACTAAATATTGTGGGTTTTTCGGTGTTTCGCGGACACTGTAGATGCACCTACACCTTAAAAATAGTTCTGTATATTAATATTAAAGTGGCTTCTTAACAGTGAATTGTATCTAAAAATATATAAAAATATTAATGGCCAATATTTCCTGCCGTTTGCCGCTTAGTGCGCTGTATGGCTGCATTAAACGTGTCAGTAGGGTATTTGAGGAAGCGGCTACATCGACTCCAGGTTTACTTATAGTATGTTTAAAGAATCAACCATAAGGTTGGTAACGGTAACTTTCGGTAAAGAGTGGTAATTGAAAATTGATGGTAATTTTTAAAACGAC
>JARFOC010000361.1:201862-217830 GCA_031763485.1 Osmoderma eremita | reverse complement strand
AGCAATGTGCTCTTTAAAACGTGTTAAAATTGATCGTCTTGTTTGCCCAATATATTTTACATTACATTCTTTACAATACAATCAGGTATTTATGAAATAAATTGTATTTTTTATTTTTTATTTTTTACTATTGTTTCTATGTATTTAATTACTCTCGATTCTTGCAATATGCTGATAATGTATCTGCTTCTAGGGACACTACTATATGTTTGGAAAGTCATTTGCAATGAAAACACTATATATTTGAGAAAGATTGATGCAGATGTTGTCGTATCCGCCGTTGCAGCGCTCGACTGAGTAAATTGAAAATTCAATAGCACGGCATAGACGAAGAATCTCACTTTAAAACGTTCTCGACGTGTCTGTCGCGGCTAAACGTACGAAACTTCTGTCAGTACTCAATTCAATGCTTCCCTGCCTTCTAGATACACTTTTGCGATGCATGTGACGGAATCATGCCGGAGTGAAAAACCTAGCAAACACGCGCGGAGAACTTTATTATACGAAACAGGGTATCTAAATGCAATAGTTCCCAGAAGAATACCATCATCTTCTATATCCTCTTCCGTCGTATATGTTATTGTATATTCCTTAAATTTGTTTCGTTTTCCACACAAAGGGCGGCCCCGTTCCCTTTTTGATGTTCCTAAGGATGACATAAAGGTAAAAATATACGCTTTGAGATTCGATTTTACGTCATTCGGGATTTAGAGGGTTCCTTTCGTATGTATAAACATATTTACAATAGCAGTAAAAGGGAAATGTTTATGCGCATAATGGAAGAACGAAAATTACGTTGCTACATTTTGTTTACGTTTCAAACATGTAGGAGAATTCCAATTTAACTAAATAAATGAACAGATCAGAGGAGTGTGCTTTAATAGATTAATGAGTTCTTTTCGGGGTTATTTTAAATAATTTTGTTTATGAAAACTAAATCAATCAGTTTATCACATCAATAATAACTCCAAATGATAAGAATGACATGCTATGTATCTGGCTAAAGTTCGCAACTTGGACAATACGTTCTTGACGAGAGCAGTATAACACTAGTGATGTATGTTTATAGTTGGTTGGTTTGGTTTTGGTTTGCGATTCGCCAGGCTCGAGAATTCGTCCAGTCCACTCAGAATCCTGTTCAATCGGGTCTATATCAGGTCGGCCTTCCCAAAGATTATGCCTGATTCGAATGGTCGCAGAACAGCTATGCGTCAATGTTCTACATGCTCTGCCACTACGCCCTCCCTACACAGTTGACATTCCGTTTCGTCAGATAGCCTGATTCTGTTGCTCTCCGAGTCTACAGTGATCCGTAAAAACACATAATTATTTTAACTTTTTTATGGCCAAGTTTAATTCATGATTAGGTGAAATACCCTTTCTCGCACTCTTTCATTTCTTTTGCTTAGTAAGGTTATTCTAGCAATAAACCGTTGGGTTTATTGCTAGATCGAGCTGAATTGATCATGATCGTAAAAAAGTTAAACTAGTTACTGCAAATTTCAGTTTTCTTCCGGACTTAAGGGACGTGGTCCATTGAAATTTCTTCCAAACGTTTCATTTGCGACGGCGGTAAACATCTTCAGTGCCGAGAAATTATTCAATATGAAGTTTTCTCGACAAATGATACTTAGGAAAAGAAACGTCTTGTCACTAAGTTGACATATAACAAAGAATATTTTGATAAACAATTTGATATTCGAGCAAAAAACCAAAATTCAAATCTACACTGCCACACAGTGCTTTATTCATCCTCTAACCCTTCACTCGAGTCTGAGGTGTTGTCATGCCACACCCAGCACGAGCGCGCAAAAGTGGACACTAAACTTTGTTTATTGTACGGTTCTCCCTTTTTCTATTTAAATTGTTAGAGTTCTTGTAAATTCCAATTGCTTTTCTACAAAGACGGATGTGATAATGTACAGCGGTCGACAGAACGTCGGTGTTTTCAAAACAGATGATATGATTTCCATCCTGGAAAGTATGTTTGGCCACTGCTGATTTACATTAAGCAATTGAAATTTACAAGAAGGTGTTGTGATGGCGGTAGACTCGAATGGAGGGTTGGGGGATGAATAAAGCACGGTGTGGCAATTTAGATTTGGATTTTGTTTCTTATTTCTCGAATATCAAATTGCTTATCAAAATATTATTTGTTATATGTCAACTTAATGACAAGACGTTTCCTTCTAAGTATCATTCAGAGAAAACTTAATATTGAGTAATTTCTTGCCACTGAAGATGTTTGCCGCCATTGCAAATGCAACGTTTGGAAGAAATTTGAATGGACCACGTCCCTTAAGCTCGGAAGAAAACAAAAATACCGGTCGTTGAAGCCTACATAACTTAATTACTCCTGTTTTTACAGATCACTACACACTCAGACAATCGCATAAAAAGTTATTACAGGCGCATGCCGGTGATGGAATTTTATGTTCAAGATATTACTATGACGAATTGCAAGGACTGGGCTGATATCACTAATACACAGTATCGGAAATTCCACACACTACAAATTGATTTAATAATTCGGTACATATGTTCCGAGAGCACGCCCAATTTTCTCGGACAACTGAATTCACAATTTGGCTCTATAAAATTTCGGTAGAAAGAGAAATGAACAATCGCCTTCTGTTCTTAGACAGCATGGAAATTAGGAACAACGACAACAAATTAGAAATCGACATCTATAGAAAGAAAACTAGTACACAACAACTGAATCATAACAACTGATTCAAATCACTGGGCGCCACAAAAAAAGACCGCGACCAATTTCCTAATTAACAGATTACTAAAATTCCTATTAAAAAAGAGTAGATATAATAAAGAATTAAAATATATATGAAGAACATAGCAACCTATAATGGTTTCTCTTCTACCGATAAAGAACGCTGCAGAAATGCCAATACAAACAATACGTAATAAATTCTACAACCTTAGTGACAATAGCACCGCGAGAAAAGAAATTTGTAAAATTACCGTTTCATAAAATCACAAAAGAAATAAATGCCGTGATTAAAAGTAAAAAAAAAAAGTCACGGAAGCTTTTAGAGAATCCAAAGGACACATTTACTCAAAAACAAATGTCGGGAATTTATGAGATTTCATGCGGCGCCTATGATAAGGTTTATATTGAACAAACAAGAAGAGCTATAGAAACACGGTTTAAAGAACATTTGGGACATTACCATTATAACAGATTAGAGGGATCGAGTGTAGCGCAACTTCCGATACTTCAAAATTATTAAGGAACATAGAGTCGTAGGGAGAATGAAACAATATATATTAAAAACAGGAACGAATTTATTAAATCGGGGAAAAGGAATTTAAAGCAGTCCAGTTTGATAAATTTATTACCCAAGAAAGAGAGAGGACATCTAGTAAATTTTGCATAAACGCTGGTAATACAGTTGTTACGGTCTGTCCTCATAAATAAGCAATGAACCACCTACTAGTCAGGCCGGTTTTCTTAAATATTAGGGATAAGTGTAATCAGAAATATTAGTATAAACGTCCATGTTAGATATACTTTTATTATTTCGAACGTGGTTGACGATGGGAGCCCAGGTGCTCTTGAAACGTATGTACCGAATCTTATTAAGTCCATTTGTAATGTGTGTAATTCCCGATATTGTGTATGAAGATATTACTAATTAAAACTGAATAACCATGAAACCATAACCTTAAAATTTTAATCATTAGCGACATTAGGCAAGCTGCACGTATGTGCAAGAAATAAACTAGTCGATTGAATGAATTTTTTGTGCCATTTGATTTAATATAATGTTTTACAATTATAGTTATATACTCAATGCTTGCTGTTATCGTCTAATTACGTTTTTTTATATCTCACTCATTCTAACTCCTTCACATCTTTCTCACCACACTTCCGATCACCCCTTCTTTTGCACTTGTTTCCTCTCTATACTCTTTATACCGCTCACAAACTTTACTTTTTTGACTTTTATAGTTTCTTTTGTTTTCTTCCAATCCGTTACTCTCGCAGCCAACACAAATATTACCATCACAATCACAACAGGGAGCTATTCCTATTATGTACTGCACTGCGATGTAAATGCTACAACGATGGTTTCCTTACCGAACAGTTTTCCTCATTGGTGTTCGGATACAATGGTGGCAACTTGGGTTCGGCTAACTGCACTGGCGTTTCGTTATTCTTCTTATAGAACCGTGATGTAATGTATGAAATTCGTCCAAACCCTTCTCTAGTGTTGTGTAATGTTTTTCTTCATTTACAATATATAAAAAATAAAGTATTCTTTGATTTAGCAACGTCTTTATACGCATTATCCGTCCCTGGCTAGATTTATATTTACTGATATTCCCTTTAGAACGGAGTTCGCCTTGAATATTAATGGAGTCCTGTGTGCATTTAATTAACACTGATGATAAATAGTTTAACGTTAACGTCTCTCGCCTCACAATCCAATCTATGGAATTGAAGTCGGGAGATTAGGCTTTCCATTTCATGACGCAAATATTGTTTTGCACGAACCACTCTTTCACCAACTTTGAATAGTGTTTTAGATCGTTATCGCACTGGAATATAAACCTCAGAGCCCTCTCCCACTCCGCATAAGGCAACATAACATCCTGTAATCTATCCCGATAATAATAGCAATCCACGATGCCTTGTATGAAATGCAGAGACCCCATACCGTATGCGGAAAACATAAGCATAAAGCATAACACCACCGTGCATCACAGTAGCTGTTGTGTATTTTGGATTGTATCTTTCGTTAATTGGTCGTCATACTCGCCTTATGCGGTCTGATTCAAGTAGATTGAATTTGCTTTCGTCACTGAAAAACACTTTTTCCAATCATTTGCCATCCACGTAATATGCTGTCTAGCAATTTGTAGTAGCGCGTTTCTATTTTTCTTACTAATAAGCCATTTCTTTGCTGGCTTTCTTGAAAATAGTCGAGTTTATACTAATCTTCTTGGAATGGTTCTGCTGCTAACATTTAAATTATGAATATCAGTCATTATTTGCGGTGCAGGCTTCAATGGATCATTTTTACTAGTAGGCAGTATTAGTCTATCAGTAATAAAGGAGGTTTTTTTTAGGTCGCCCGGGTTTAGAAATAGTTTCTATGTGTCCCCTATCATCGTAGTTTTTTTTTTGTTATTTTTGATACGTTGTAATGTTTTATTTCTAATCTTCTCGCTATATCACACTGTCTTTCATTCCTCAAATATGAACTAATAAACTAATATTGAATAAGTAGTTGTAAACAAAAGAATGTGCACGTGATGAGGCGGAACTATAACACATGTGTATTTTTATTTCGTATTTCAGCTGAGTAAATATGATATTTCTGGTTTTTTAGAAAGTTTTTGACAAAGAGTAGTTTTTTGCTTCATTTTTGTCTGTTTCTGTATATATTGATTGTATTACGGTAAGATAGAAGTAATTATTAAAGAACGGAGAAACGAAATAATTATTAAAGAAGAGTGATGTTGCAATAGAACCCTTGTAATGTTTTATAATGTAATAAAACATGAAGATATATATATATTCATTGTGTTTCAACGCCGTTAGGACCTAATGACCATTAAGCAAATTTACCATTACAATAAGTTACTGTAGCTACACTCATTGATATTTTGATTTCCTGATCTGTTGGGTTAAAGTTTATCCTACTTCTTTACATCAAACGTTTAAAAGTATAATTTTGTTGCTTTTGTGAAAATTTCGTGTACCCACAGTTTGCTACCTCAAAGTATAAGTTATATTACTTTGTTTCTTCCATTTGCAACTGAAGATAAAAAGATATACTCCCGGTATACTTCCGGTTTAGTATATATACCTTGGCTTATTTCAAGTGCACTTTAGGGAATTAAATTACTAAACAATTATTTATCTATAAAGTTTGATGTCCCTACACATCGTTTGTTTTCCTTTTTATTATAAGAAGTAACTTAATTTCTCTATACAATAAAAACAGCAATAATATAGAAGGGTCAACATACTGCCGTAGTTCTATCTATCTTTTGTGGCAGCACTATGCTTTCAGGGACGGTATAAAGGAATATCATCAAACTTCCGGAATCTAGAACTCTTTATGCTTTCCGTTTGTTTACACAACTTTTCCATTCTGATGTATTCTTGCAATCTCTTAATTTATTATAGTAGTCCATTGTCTGAACGGCCAATATCCAGATTTATGTTGACCGGTTCTGCTACTCCTTCTACAAAGAGTACGTTTTCAGATGTTTGAATAAGTTCAATAGGGCGATGTGAAGTATCCTAAAATAAGTTATTTGTGAAATTAATTAATGCTTGTGTGCTCTTAATTGTCGGTAATAATCGTATTAAAATATAAGAATGCTTTTTAAAGTAGCAGCATAATTAAATCGTTTTTGGAGTGTTTCATACTTATACAACGGTACCAAATATTCTTCTTGTGTTACATTTATTATATGTAGATTTGTCTTAGGAACCGCTGCACGTCAATCACACTTAATAAAACTTAAAAACACCCTCACTGCATAAATATATACAATCTGAATACGAATCATGGCAAAAACGTGGTCAGCGATAATCACCCGGCCATTAACTAAAAATTATAGCATTGCCTTGGTCATTAGTGTTAATCATTTATAATTAGAATCGCCATGGACAGGTAAAAAATGTATTGGCAACAGGTCAAAGAATGAAGACTTTGGCGGATCGTCGTTCGAATTAACAAGTTTAGCTTTATTTTCGTAAATAAGTATACTTTTCGTAAGATTCTATTTCGTGAATTGACAAATCATTTTTAACAACTTTAGATTCTTTGAACTAATACTATAACCGGTTGGTTTATTAGATGTATTATATCTAAAATTCGCAATTTTTCTGTAAAATAAACATTAGTAGGTTTTCTTGCTTGCCCAATATATATTTTATGCCAGTGATGGCATTTGATCTCGTATATTCCAGATCATTGTTTAGATTACCTACGAGACTCTTTAATTTGTTATAAAAGAACGCCAAACAAACGTTGTATCCTGAGTTTTAAGAATACTGTTTAAACATTTGGACGCGTAGTGGAACGAATTTTTTTCAAACTTCTTATGAAGGGGTTCATGGGATTCTAAAGTTGTGAAATTTCTGGCAAGTTCTCCCTATACTTAAAGCATATTTAATTTTCAATGAATGTTATAATACGTTATGTTTAGCTATTGCAGCTAGGTATCAAATCTATTTTTATTATTTTTTAAATTATTTATTATATATATATTTTTCAAATTTTAATGACTAGCTGGTAATTCTATGTTCGGGACAGTGGGTGGAGTTATCCATGATAAACTAGCTTGTACAAGGTTTTTTCCTATATATATTTTTATTTTATTATTTTCTCTAATAATTTGGGTGTCAAAGAAAAGTATGCGATAGTGCACTTCCTTCTCTACAGTAAAATTAATAGTTTTAGATTTAAAATTTAATGACTCAAGAAAATCATTCTTGACTACTAAAGACCGCAAATGTATCATGGACGTACTTGATCCTAGCTCTAGGGGAATTAGTTTTATCATGCTTTAACGTTGCTGAGGATGCAAACTTTGCTGCCGAAATAGTTATTCAGTTTGTATATATTTATGTGTGTGTAAGTTTCGTTAAATGTTTATTGGATGTAGCTAGGCTACCACGGAAACAACTTCTCAATTAAAATATAATACAAAGTCAAGTAGGTAATTAAATTTTGATGATGACTACAAATAATAATTGTGTAAATGCTTTACCCAATAACTACTCAAATTTGTGTGTGGTCTGTGTACCTATTATTCTCCTTCCTCCAGCTTGTGATCGTGTTATGTTAGAGATAGAGAATCTGGACGTTCCGCGCACAATCGTAAGGGTCTTCTTCCCGAGAAGAGATCGAAGATAGAACATGAAAAAAGGAGAGAGAAATCTAAGTTGATACGGTAACTCAATGTGTAAACCACGTATAACTAATCAGGTATAAGAAATAGGAAAGAAAGAATTAAAGAGGGAAACCTAAGTTAGCACGGTAACTCAACGTGTAAACCACGCTAGAGACCAAACTAACGTTTCCGTTTTCGCTGCTTTACTCCTTTTCCAAAAATATCAACCAACGCTTCGTTTCCGAAACAACAACTTACTTTCTTTACATAACTCTTTCGTGTCATTAGGGTTACAGAAAACACACTTTAGGCATACTCTATTTATTTCAATATACTTGTTTGCCGACGCCAATGAGATCTTCAAATTTCAGAATCCGCAAGCTATCTACTTTACCGACTGAGTGAATTAAATTTAACCCGGGCAAAGAGTTGTTCGCTATGAAACATTTGTAAATTAAGAAAGATTAAGTAAGGAAAATGCGAATTCATGAAATAAGGCAATATATAGTACACATTCTATATAGTAATCCTTATCTGAATTTCTCCAAAATTAATATTTCATATATTAAACGCCATGATTGTGAAATAAATTGTACAACTCACAGATTTGTTACAATGGGATATCCAACACATAACGACTTGTCACTAAAACGAATTCAGCAGTTTTTCCGGTTCCAAATTTTACGTGAAAAGATTTTGGAGGTACTGATTTTTTACTTTGATGAGCAACACAATTTTACTGTGATTAAATTTGTACAAAACTAAATAGAAATTGTAAATAACGACAGCGTCAGAATTACAATTCCAAGCGACACGGCCACATAAAGATTTATTGTAAACCCATGAAATATATGTATCAGTTGAAAAGCTAACGTATTAATGTATAGAGATTTTGTTCCAATTATAATACTATATATAACATTATCTGTCAGTGCGATGTATAGCCTAGTAGCAGTGCAAATTCAATTTCGGCTGTGTATGTCACTGAATGAACGTTTGATTAATGAAAGCGTTATATTGTCAATTAGGAAATGCTTTGTAGCAAGTGCTAATGAGATAATAAATTGGCAGTTCTCTATAGGTTACAAAGTCATGGCAAATTCTCTTTATAGATATAAAATATGTTCCAGTAATAAAGAGTAAAACTTCTTTAATATTATATTATACCGAAAATGTGCATGCGATTATGTGGGCACATGATCCCCTATATGTTTGCCAAGTTACAATCCGAGAGTACCGAAAGACTAACAGTGATTCACCACATCCTGCCATTCTATATGGGCCTTCAAGGCCCGTTAAGGGGGACTGTTATTATTTTTATTATATATGCAAGGGTGAAATTATGACGATTAAGTACTAGTTTGTCAAAACTAATATGCATGCGAAGTATAAGTATACAACAGCTCGGGGTAGATATCACTGGTCAACAAAATTTCAGATTTATTTTATTCCACTAGGTAAAGTGGGTGAACCTGATAGAACTTTTTACACTTATTTCAAATCTGTTTCCAGAATTTTTCTTTCAGGCAGGGTTTCAGAGTGACAAAGCAATGAAATTTTGTGAGAGCATATGTTATAATATGTGTATAAATCATGATAAAATGACCTACAAAGTGATATATGTATTTACTTGGGAAATGTGCTGATATATGACTTTCGGCTGTATTTTGCATCAGAAACATCTCTCTTCAGCGTCCAGCAACAGCCTGCCAAAATAGCAGGGTTCCATTTGGCATGGCATCATCATCACTTTCATCGTCACCTAGTGTCATGTTTTGTGGCGGTTTAGGCACAGGTAATTCCGGACTCTGAGGTACTGGTCTCAATGCAGATGGAATATTAGGATATTTTACAGTATGTTTGGATTTAGAAGTAATACCACTTATATTTCTAAGACAAAAATAGCAACCGGTAATACGATCTGATGGTTCACTCCAAATCATAGGAATAGCAAAAGGTATATGTCGTTTAGCTTTTGCCCACGCTGCAAGAAATCTGACACACGTAACATAGCAATATGGGGTGCCCAGCTTTTGTCTTCATCACCTACTTTACACTTGAAATACTGCTCATAGCACTTTTTAAGGAGATGTGTGAAAGTCCGTTTTTGATATTTAAATGTCAATTCACCACAAATGTAGCAAAAAGAGTTCGGGTGGTTTACACATTTTATAGGCATTTTTACAGGTGATCAAGTGTTCGCGGTTTTATTACAATAGCTTGCACGCACCACAACGCAACACTCTTTAATACGTTAACAATGTCACCGTATATGTTCATTGATCGAGTTCTAGCCGACAACTGAAATAACAAGAGATGCTATCTAGGAATGGACAATGCCGGTCTTAACATGTCAAGACATGTTCAAACATTAACCATTGTATGCTGCTTGATCAGTTTCGCGCTGTAACCGACAACTGAAATAATGTCAAGACATGTTCTCTTATGCTACATTTGTATCTATGCATGCATATTTTAGGTGGATAAGCGAATATCCTGGAACATAAAAACTAAGGGTGATGGAGAAATTCTGGAAATATAATTGATTTCAGCATGCAATGGGAAATATGCATTTTTGTGCTTGGGAAAAAAATCTTGTTAATCAGTGTATTCAATGTCATGGAGGTTAGTTGGACTGTCATATTCGATCAAACTTTTTAATAATTAAGAAATTCGTACATTATTGGATACATTCACAATACCAACAAATATGTTAAGAGTTAATCATGTTTAGATTTTGTTATATTGTTATAACCTTTGTTATTAATAAAATTTCTAAAAAAAAGTCTTAATGAACCTGTGTCCGTAAACGGACGCTTTCGACGATACGATACATTTTGTGTTGCACCACTTTTTTATTTTGTATAAACAAATAAACAAACAGTGTAATTTATGAGCAAACAAAGGCAAAAATTTTAATGAGATCTCCATGGTACCCTTCCACCATTTCACGGCAGTCACGATGCCTCTGCCGCAAGGAACTTCGAACTCTTTCGAAAACCCCCACATTTGCCCGGATTTGGTGCCACTGATGCAGAAAAATAGCAGTCTATATGCAAGAAATTTACTGCTACACACAGAGAAACAGATTTTCAGATAAAAGAAAAACATTGTTTCAACAGTATTTTCTTAAAACGATAATAGGAGCGCGTTTTTGTAAGAATTGTAAAGAATAAGCACCTACCTGAGCCAAGAAAATAAATTTCTCATCATTTTAATACAAGAAAAGTTGTGCATCGTGTATACGAGAGTAGAATGCGACATTCCTGACACAGAATAAATAATCGTTTAAGCTATCCTCTTACGGGTGGTGACTTACTTATTTTCATTTATGTATATCATACGTCTCTTATATACAGGTCAGTCATTTGGAAGATGTAAACTGTAAACTGACAAATGAAACCTTAGTTGTATATTTACTACTATATTACGATAACTAAAATACTTGTCTGAATAGTTTTGTGCTGTAATATTTCTGTTAGTTCCTAAAATTGACTGTACCAATCTAGACGGTTACAAGATTCTTTTGTCGTGGTTGATACCAATTTCACCACTATCTTTACCAATATAGATGTACGCGTTGGGAAGGTAGTTAGTGTTGGCACCACAGAAAATCATAATTTTTAGACCATATTTTTCCTGTTTGAAAGCCAGGAGCAGCGTCCACGGCACCCGAGCAATATTTCGTCTATACAATTAATTGACTCGCAGAGTAACAATCCTGAATATTTTTCACCATAGAGTTGACAAAGAAGAAAATAGCAGCTGCGCGATCAGTATTTCTTATTTCATATCTAGTAGAAGCGTAATCAAATCATAGCCAAATTAAAAGTATCAAACAACGTTACAGTGGTGAACCGGTTCGAAATATCTTTCGTCCAGGTCTATCGGCACCAAAGAACGATTCAGAATTTTCATGATTTGATTTGGAAACAATAACAATCCAAGAAAGCTCACATTTCACACACAGTAATGTCTCAATGTTCAGCTCTAGATGGATTAGATTTATTTTATTAATTGCAATTTTCTCATTTATTTTTTTTTCTTTTAGCCGTCTTCTTACACGATGACTTAGCAACTAGTCATGGCAAATATCATCAGAGGGAAGAAATTACGGATATGATATTTTATAAACACCGTACCCCACTGATTTTTCGAGATAAAATAATCACTGCTGCTATTGTCGCACAAAGACGGGGTTAATGTTGTCAATAATTGGTGCCCTCAACAATATTATAATTGTTTGTAACAATTAGTGAAATCTTATTTTAGTATAATTAGTGTAATGTATGACAAGAATGTTTGCATGTCCCTGTATAGGCATAAGTGTTGTTTAGTTCGTGCATTATTTCTTGTGCGGGCATTCTAGAAAAAACCGTTGTACGCTTGGCAAACACACACGCTCTCCCACTCCGTAGTTTACTAGACATAGTATCATAGTGTAGCGTTAACACGTTAAATAAAATATGAAAAGCATTATGGTGTTTAATTCAAAATAAATATTTAAACACTACAATTAGTATTTACTTCCTTTTCCTCCTTATGTTTTCAAAATTTTCAAACGCATCTGGCTCTTTGAAATATTCATTTCTTTTCTCTTTCAGGCTTTCTTTTTTTCCTCTTCCTTTTCTAATATTTTAAATAGATCCCATATCAACTATATGCCTACTGTATGACAATGACAAACGAATGTAGTATATGGTAGTAGTGGTATATGGAATGTAGTATATAATAACCTTAATCTTCTTTACATATATAACAAACTTCCTTTACAGAAGCTAGACTGCTTTGGTTTTTCACCCGCTTTCAGTTTATTAATAGAATCATATTTAGCACACACACCGGACTATGTTTTCTAATAACGGATTTGCATCAGATGAATTTATTTCTACAAGTGGTGTATCGCAGGATCAAATCTTGGTCCCATCCTTTTTAAGTTATTTATAAACAATCTTTTGCAATCATCTAGATGCTCTGTCTCAGCGTACGTGGAAGATGTTAAATTGTATTGCACTGTCTCTGGTAGTATTGAAGGCGATATACTGCAACAAAATATAGATCTTTTGCTTGACTGGTCTGTGAAGAACAACTGAACACAGTTAAATGTTATCTCGTGTCTTACCCAAGAAAAAGTAGACCGTACCATTTTATTTACACAATAAAAAATGAAATTTTGTCTAAAGTCAACGCAATTAAGGACCTCGTGTAACTTTTGATTTGACCTTATCTTTTTCTACCAATATAGTTTGCTCGTCTGCCTCGAATATGCTGGGATTTTTTATGAGAACTGCGCGACATTTTAATGATATCGTATTACTTAAAACACTTTTTTTTTTGTTTTTTGAATATGCTTTAGTTGCGTGGCATCCCTTTTACGCGTCTTTTGTCCTGGAAGATGAATGGGGTCTATCCGAATTGGAATGTGTCATACAATGACCTACTATCAAGGTATCAAATGAAATCCTTGAGTCATCGACGCGAACTCCATAGGGCTTGATATCTATATATACTTATTAGCAGCAAAGTTGATTGTCCTTATTTCCTATGGATTCTGCGTTTTAATATTCCTCGCTTCGCGTCTCCTCACATATCTACCACATGACACGCAATACTACTTTGTATAATGAAGACGTCTTCACTGGCACTGTCAAGCAATAAATTATGATACTGCTACTATTAATAATAATAGGCGTTTGATGTATTTACTGTTATAATAATAAATTATAACAGTAAATGCACCAAACGCCTATTTACAATATAGTATTGCAATAAGCAAATTCAATAGTATCTTAATAGGAATACTTAATAGTTATTACTTGTAATGGTGTGGGTTCCATGTACGTTCTATATACAGTGCGTCTCAAAAGGAATTACGTCTTAGTAGGTCTTGAAGTATATTTACAAACGTGGTGATTACCTTGTAATAGCGTCATTTTGACATTAGAAGGATCTATTATTATATTAGATCAATTCATCTACATTCATAAGCAAATGGATCCTATGTAATGACATTTTAAACACATTATTTTTCTGTCATTGATGTTTTTGATGCATTTATATAGATACCGTATGGCGTGAAATAAATAAGGGTATGTATGTATCCTAGTTTGTAACCGCTTTATTTGTATAAGAATTTTGTAATTGAATGTATTCATCGTCACTTCCAAAAAGAAGTTATCTCGTACCTTGAACTATATGTAATCTGTGTGCTTTAAACTATAGATCATTGACTTACATTAATTTATGCGTGCCAAAAAGATGTAACAAAATCTTGGGTCCTCAAATTTCCAGTTTTTTTCGAATGATGATTCCAAATTTACTCCTTTAATATTTTATGTAAAACTGACTGATACTTATCGAAAGAACAAGATAAGAGGATAATTTATATTATTATACAACAAAAACAAGACAAGTATGGTTGCAGCTTGAGAGCCATAGCGTACCCCCCTTTTAGCAACCGTGGAAAAAAAAAGGTTGCGTTCTCGTTAGTAGAGACTTAATCCGGATCAGATTACCAGGTCTAGTTAAGCCAGTTTATAACAGCGACAACGTGGATGTATAAGGTTCTGTCTTTGTACAATATATTGCGACACAGCTGGTAATAAATCACACAACCACGCGCGCGGTTTTTACAGAGTAGCCAACGCTCGCCAAGCTATACACACCAACGACGGCTGGAATGATGGCGCGGCGGAACCTACGGAAAGGAAGTAAAGTCGCAAGAAAAGCGTGGCCTGTATTTTTTCGAAGCCCACTGAATATTCGTCAAGGCGATCTATCAAGCAACAGTGGAACTTTTGCATGAGATCCTCTCGGCCTCTTTTCTTTTTATCAGTATGGTTAGTTTTTATTAATTCGACGATATAGCGTTATAAAATATATTATGCAAGGCTTGCCTATGTATTTAACAATATAAGAAAAAAATATGACAGAGATGTGTCATATATCAATTATTACTTCAATTATTAATCATATGGTTCCGACTATGCCATTAGAAAGCTGTTTTCTTTTAAAGGACAAAGGGCGCTTAATCAGGCGAATACAGAAACCTTAAACTAAGAAAGCGACAATGACATTAAAAAATACCTTGGAACTGCAAATATCAATGGCAAATTTTAATATATATTTAACCCTTAACCGGATCAGATGCTATTTGTGAGACTACTTCGTCTTCTTTTATGTTTTAATAAAGCGAAAACCAGACCCTTCCCATAGTTGCCATCACATTTGATCCTCCCATGGATGAACCTTTACTGCCCACGTAATTTGCAACAAGAAAGCATTCTTCAAATTCGAAATATTGGTGATATAATTGGCACCTGTATGTTAGTGGTACTATTTTGCCTGAAACTACTATATTGCTGGACCATCAAAGCTGGTATGTTACAATGAAAAAGATTTGAAGAAAACGGTTGTACAATGGTTTGATGAAGAGGAGATGATGTAAGTGGTGTAAGCAATGTTTTGGAAAATTAATATATTGGTACAACTCCTATCGTTAAACTGAACTACCAGAAAGCGGCAATAGCTACAATAACGACTGTGAAGGCCTTGGGACTGAGTGACCAGAAAGAAATTATCATTATTGCAGCACTTTAGAATACAAAATTAAATGCCTACCAAATGTCTTCTATGAGATTTGTTTACAAACGAATCACTTGAAAAGTATTTTTAGGGCTTCTGATTTTTAGAGCGTGTTCGCTTCTAATCCAGAAATTAACAAAACCGTTTGGGAGAGCTATATAAAGCGGAGTAAAGAGTGCCAACTGATTTTCGGTACTAAAGACTGTATTGATTTTTTGACAGCCATGTGCTTAGCAAAGTCGTTAATTAGTGTATAGGTAATGAAGATCAGTGAATGAAAGTCAAGTAAGGTTTGCGAGAATGTTAGTGGCGAAACTGGTGCAGAAGCATATATGTAGAGAGATGACTGCAGGATCTCCACTTATCCTGCAAGGTACATTTTGTAATAGTTGGCAATCTTGAGAAGCCAGAGCGGAATTTGCAATTAGTAATTGTTCTGCAGTAGAAAAAGGAAAACGACAACCACACATATAAAAATCAAAGGACACAAATTCGAAGAGGTTAATACT
>JARFOC010000361.1:175467-192823 GCA_031763485.1 Osmoderma eremita | reverse complement strand
CGTCTATGCGTGTTTCTTTGTTTACACTACCAACGTAGAGCCACGCCAACCTCTCGGCCGCTGAGAAATTCCCTATACTATCCACTCCTGTGCCTTTCGTTAAATTTCTTCGGTTCTTTTTAGTAACTTGTACCCAATTTTCATTCTTGGTAATTGCGATATTAGCTTCGTTCGTTCTTTTATTGTTATTACTCATCGTTTCCACTTGAGCAGTAACTTTGTCATTTACAACGTCTGTTTGCTGCTGTTGTTGCAGAACATCCCGAAAAGTAAAAACATTTTCTGTTATTGTATCCGTTTTTAACGAGATAAGCTGGTTTTTGTTTTTCTCTGTTTGTTTCTTACTTGTATAGTCGCGTTCTTTATCCGGTGTTTCTTTTGGAATATCTTTGAATTTCTTTATTTCATCACATAAGATTTTGTTTTGTTGTTTAAGATTTTCAATTTCTGATTTTAAGGGATTAATGATAGCTTCTGTTAATTTTAACATTGCTTCATTTATTTTCAGAGTAATAAACATGTTAACATCACGTTCTTGCTCAGATACGCCATTGGACACCACGTGCTTGTTGCAGACCTCTGGTTTCTGATTTGAGGTTAGATCTTCCCGGCAGTTTTCACAGCACCAGTTCTCAATTACACCGCTTTCCCGCATTTTGGTGTTTCTTGTACACTGACAGTGGCATATTTCAAATGATAGTTCGTTGCACATTTTTTTCGGCAGAGGATATAATCCTCGTATCTTTCAATCTATCTCTCACAACGACCGCACTTCACCGCCATCTTGATAAAGCAGCAGTAAATGCGGTATCCTAAGCAAATTGAAAATTATATGGGTTTCTTTATTTTGATTGTGTACATAGTTGAAATATGTGTAGTAGATATCATGTTATACTAATATATGATATTCTACGAGAAATATATAAATAGAGTAGGTATAAAAGTGCGTAATGAACATTGTTGTAAAACGGTGCAGTTGCCCGAAAATTTGTGGATTACTGTTAACCTTATTTATTTCATTTGCTATTAAGCATGATCTCATAATATATACTTTGCCGTTAACAGAGCGCGTTGAGTTAGTAAAATTAAAAAACAAAAATACCCTTACCACCTTATGAGTGAAGAACTCCAGATACACGTTCCGGTAGCTAAGTTTCATCGTCAGCAGAATCTACAAATGAGAATAATGTTAGACGTAGCACTCTGGGATATAATGCACGACGCAGAACACCACTTCAATAACACTGTTATAATAGTAAAAATAAAAATACACTTACCGCCTTGATGGGTGAAGAACTCTAGATACGTATTTCGGCAACTAAGTTTCCATCCTCAGCAGAACCTATAAAGGGAAACAATGTTAGACGTGGGACTCTGGGAGATATGTACCACACAGAACACCACCTGATGACACACGTGGTGTTCTGTATGGCGCACTAAAGCATTATTTTAGAAATAACCCTGAGTCGTACGTAATGCTGTGGATTTTGTATATCTGACTGTTATTCTATAAATTTTAAAGCGTTGTTTTGTTTGTTGGAAATTAAATAATATTTTGATGTTGAAAAGATATTTGCTGGATGCACGGAATGAGAAATTGAGAAAAAACATACAAAAAATAACTGGGTAAATTAAAATGGAGATAATATATATTTGAAATTACAAAGTTGTAGGTTAGGTAGAGGATACGGTGGTTTAAAATAAATTTAAGTTAAAAAATATCCCTTACCACCTTGTTGAGTAAAGAACTCTGAATACGCATTTCGGCAACTAAGTTGCCATCCTCAGCAGAAAACCACAAAGGAAAAGATATAATGTCAAGCGTAGCACTCCGAGAACAATCCTGTTCTTAGAACGCCACTATCAAACAATGAAAGACAATACACAGAAAAAGCAACTGATTCTGAAAGTGCGACCATAAAACTTTTTGATTGAAAGACAACACGGGAGAAACAACAAGAAAGTTGGTTTTGAATGTAATAAAAAAACAAAATTCTATTATTCTAATTCGAAAACAATAAGAAATGCTAAAGCATGTCATATCATGGACTTCAATATGTGTTCGCACTTATGGATGTCGGTATGTACAGTACCGGCAAATATTTTCTAATATATATACATGAGCTCTACAGACCTTGTGGCCCTGGGCTTCAATTTTTTTCACTATCCTCCTCCAATTCCCTCTATCCTGTGCATCCCGTTGCCATTTCTGCACTCCAACCGCACTCAAACCTTTCTTAACCATCTGTAACCTTTTTTTCTGGGCCGTCCTTTCCTTTTCCTCGTAGTTTCTCCCCCCATTAGAGCTCTCTTCGGCCATGTATCCCTTGCCATTCTTGCCATATATCCCAACCATCTGGCCCTTTGTGCTTTAACTACCTGAATGATCGATGCTCTGTTATATATTGCCATTATTTTCATGTTAGTCCGCTTTCTCCATTCCTTCTCTACCCTTATTCCACCAAAAAATTTCCTTAAGACCTCTCTTTCCCATACTCTAAGCCTGTTCTCCTCTCTTTTGTTCATGATGCACGTTTCACACGCATACGTAGTTGTTGGTCGTATCACAGTTTGATAAATTCTGCATTTAGCAGCTCTAGATATGGTTTTAGAACAAAGGATTCCTGCTAGCATTTCTGTGGCTTTGCTTCCATCCTCTGTTCTATTTCTTGCACCTCATCTCCCCTACTCAATATAAGCCCTAGGTGCACTATTTTTTCAACCTTTTCAATTGTATATGTTGCACTGTTTCTGGTCGCAATTTTCAAAAATGTCTGTTCTCCCACTTTGTTATCTTTCATGACCATATATTCTATCCTATCCTGGTTTATCCATAACCCATATTCTTTCGATTTTTTTTTCCAAAGGCAGGAATACTCTCACAAGCTCCCTTCTTGTTCTTGCCAGCAATACGACATCGTCAGCGTAAGCCATACATTGACATTTGTGGTTATATATTGAACTTTCTGTTCCTATTTCGCATTCCCTCAAAATCATCTGCAATACTAGGTTGATCGCAGACAATGGGTTAACCCTGTCTAAGACCCTGCCTAACGGCAAATTCCCTTGACGCCTCCCCCTCTAACCAGACTCTGTTATATGTCTTATCTAATGTCTTTGCCATAAGCCTTCTTAATTTGCCGAACACCTTTAGTTTTTTGAAGAGTCGTAGGTAGACTTAAATTTTGTTCATAAGCATTCGCCTGGAGTTGCTTCATTGTAAATATCTGGTCTACTGTGGATCTTCCTCCTCTGAAACCGCTCTGATACTCTCCAACAACTCTCTCCTGGTCAATTTTCAATCGATTCTTTAATATGTTTACCAGTACCTTGTATACTGTGTCTAGAAGAGCAATTCCTCGATAGTTCACGCATTCTCTTTTGTCTCCCTTCTTATATATAGGGCAGATTACCGCTGCACTGAGCAAGACTTCTCTCTTCCATGCGGTTACAATTAGACCACCCATTCTCTCCCTGATTTCTTTGCCACCACACTTGAACATTTCCACCGGTATGTCATTTTCTCCTGGGCTTCTGTTTCTTTTGTTCACTTATGCATTTTTCGATCTTCTGTTGTGTTGGTACGGCAACCATATTGGTTTCACCAGCTTCATCTCCTGTATCCGGCTAATCCCCTGTACAATATCCACAATATGCATCGTGTTCAGAAGCTGTTCAAAGTAGTTTGCAAAGAAATCGAACTTAGCCATCTTATCACCTAGCATTACCCCATTCTTCTCTCTTAAGTACTGAGCACCGGTTGTTGATTTAGCTCGACTTGACATCGTTTTCTGGTAAAAATTCCTTATTTCCTTACTCTTGTACGTCTCCTCAGTTTCCTTTAAATCTTGCAATCCTTCGTTTTTTCTACAAAAATTCTGTACGTATCTTATATCCGGCCTTGTTCATTTCTGTTTGATTTTTCATGTACCTTAATCTTGCCTTATTTCTGCTACTTAATGCCACCTCGCATTCCTGGTCAAACCATTTTTGACCGCGCGCTTTCTTTTTCCTTTTTAGTATCGCTGCTGTCGCCTCTCTTGCGGCTGCTTCTAGTTGATTCCCCTCTTCTTGCAAATTATCTTGTTCGAGAAGGAAGAAATAACTGATATTGCTATTTTTCTTTAGATGCTCTTAGTGTCTGTTTACAATTCCTTGTTGTCGCTATATGATACTTGAATTTACGCGTCTGTTTTCTCAGGGGTACCTGCGATGCCGCAATGTCTTACGAAAGAAAAGCAACAGGAGTATGTGAAGTAGACACGATTATTCTTAACAAAAGTAAACCTCAAGCGTTTGTAACAATGTGAAGTTGTCCTTAATAATCTCATATGTCATTCATCCCCATAAGAAATAAACGCGAAAGAAACTTACTTCTAATTGCTACTTTTTTATTTTTAAACTTGCTCGTAATTAATAGTTAAGAATAAGAATCTCATTGATTACAGTCTTTACTCTCTGTGCGTAGAATTTTTTGCGGTTTTGATAAATTTTTGGGCAACTTCAGTCTAGGTTGCTGGTAGGAAATAAAAAAAAACATTATATTGATAAGAATTATTATAATAGTCGTAACTGTAATTAATAAGCATCTTGTATATTAACTTTTACTGTCAGTAATGTTTATTATATTTTAGACATCTTTTACGAACCAATCATATGTAACGCAAAGTACAAAATTTTAGTTTGCGGCTTTAATGATCAGATTTATATAACTATCAAATGCCGAACTGTAAATTAGATATATTTCTCTATTTTAGGCGGCGGTTGGTGGTATAAAAGCTGTAGCACAAGTAATTTGAACGGCAAATATCTGAGTGGTGAACTTCCAGAGTCGTACATTTACCAAGGCATGTATTGGGATAAATTTAGAGGAGCCCAGTATAGCTTACTTAAAGCTAGGATGTTAGTTAGATCAAGAAATAAAGACAATTTTAGACTTCCTACAGATATCTCTCCAGACCTATAAGTTGCTTATGTTTATGATATTGCGTTTGTAATAACACATGTATATTTAATAAATATGTATTGCATTACATTCATTTAGTGTTCCTAATAGCCCGAAATGTAGAACAGTGTAGTCATTGTTACGACGAACAGATAACACATTTAATATATATAGAATATAGCATTTGTTTATTTTGTGTTACCTTTAAGTTATATGTGTATAATCTAACTAATCCATTCAAAGCATATTGTCCCCAACATGTTTAGTTTGCGGGTGGTGCGAAGTTAATGCTGCTGATTACGAGAGTGGATCAATAAATACCCGTGTTAGGAATAAAGACGCAAGTTTCTTACGTTTTTCTTTAATTTTTCAACGTAATATCCTTTCAGGTCGATACACTTTTCCCAACGTTTCTGCGTTCTCTTTAATTTCTCCAAAAAATACGATTTGTGAAATTCCTCAAAATACGCTTCTGTCTCGGCGATAACCTCCTCGTTTGAGATGAGCTATTTCCTTCGAGCCATATTTACATGTTGGGGAACAGAATAAAATTCACAGGGAGTCAAGTCAGGCAGGTACGGTGGATGAGGCTGCTGCCTCCGTTACGTTGCTCAGTTCATGCAATTTAACCGTGAGAATTCTGGATTATTGTGCAATTGTGGCGAGACAGCACTTCTTTCTTACACAAATAGGGGCGTGTCTCCTTCAATTTCTTATTGAAACGGTCCAATAATTCGCTGCAGTACTGCCCCATGATCGTTGTTCGTTTCTGAAAAAAGTTCAGGAGACTTATGCCCTTCCAAAATATCGTGGTTATCACTTTCCGGCTCATGGGGCCGTCTTTGCCAGCAGGTTCATCCGTAGAAATCCATTGTTTTGACTGTTGTTTTGCCTCTGGCGTATAATAAAGTATCCAGGTTTCATTAATTGTGACGACTCCAGGCAAAAACTCCTGCGAATACCATTTAAATAGGTCCAAACACTGCTTCGACATTGGCAGCTTGTGTCCGCTTGTTGTCCACCGTAAGCAATCACCGCAACCATCGGTCCGACACCTTTCTCATGCGTTACTTATGTGTAAAGTATTGACTGCCATTGCGTACGACACGCTCTACGTGCTCTACTGCTTCCTACACTTTAGCTCTACTATCACCGAGAATCATGTCATGAACCTTTTCAACGATTTTCCCGGTAACCACGTCTGCCTAGCGATCTGACCGCTCTTTATCAAAATCAGTTGCACGACTACGTTTAAATTCGTTAAAGTAATATTTAACGGTTGTCATAGATGGTGAAGGGTACTTATAGACGGCATCCAGCTTCACTCTTATTTCTTCGCATGTCTTCCCCTCCAAAAATAACAAGCGAATTACGGATTGATATTGTTCCTTTTCCATTTTAGCGAGAAACACGAAGCATATATGATACAACCGACTGCCACATAAAAACTGACCTATGAATCACTCTGAAATTTAGTATGGTATCGTTTGGCAGATGGCAGTACACCATTGTTACGCCAATTTCCCTCAGAAATGCCACCTGTCTTTAAAAAAAGGGGTACTCAATGATACTCGTATGTGCAAATTAAGCTCTATACTAAAACCTTGCCTGCCTCTATACACATGCTTTATATAGGTCATTATCAGAGATCGGCACCCGCCAATCAATTACTACATGGTATTGCAAAAGAACCGGCGGGATTAGGGAATGTTTAGGCAAAAATAAAAAAATGAGTGCAAGCCACGCGAACTGTTTTAATAATTTTTAATGGCCGCTTAGACTCCCCTGCACATTTCCTATCCTCACCTCTACGTGGTGAACCCTATTAATCTGGTACGTGTGAAATAGTGGGCCAACAAGTCTTGTAGGCAACAGGCGCAGACCTAACGTGGAGGGAAGAAACCCAGGCCAAGGTTTGAACTACGGTGCTGAGGAGCACTGGGGCATGCAGTGCTGCTAACGGCACCTCAGAGATACTGGTAAAAAATGTAAGGGGCTCCTAGGATGTCGACCACCCCTTCCCCCAGTGGGACTAACTTGGAGAAAGATAATTTTAACCAACCTAAACGAAACCCTGTAACGGGGGCACCTCAATCTGAGGGAACCTCTTTTTTAGTGGTAACAGAGGAAGGTTCTAGTCAAACCTCTGTTCCATAGGGAGATATTGAACCCATCCAAGGAAATGGAAGTTTTTTATGTGAAATACCCTCACGGTACTGGAAGGGCGAGAAGCGAGAGGGCATGTTGAGGGTAATCCAGATAAACCTTCAGCATAGTAGTAGACGGCCTCCGCTTCTTTATCCAGGTTGCTAACAACGGGCAACATCGACGTGGCACTGATACATTAACTCTGGGAAACTGGGGCGCGTATGTTGGGTCTCAGCGGAGCCGGAGGTAATGTAATCTATGAAACACTCTGGCAGGGTAAGGTCTTGCATCTTCGTCAAGAAATATCTATAGATTTTAACAATGTTTGAGTTCTGTTCGATACATCTGACACCAGTAAAACTGAAATGTCATGGCTATGGAGTTAGCAAGGAGCTAGTATTCGCTTCTGCTTATCTCCCATATGACGCACCAGACACATCGACTGTTTACTGTTTCTGATGGGGCTATAGAGAATTCTCCGAGCTGTTGCCTATATAGACACCGGAAACCTAATTGGACCACAGCTAACCACGAGGGCGTGCCGCTGAGATACACTCTCCGCTTCTCAAATAAGTTCAATCCATTTACTCCGCATCTCGAAACCAGCCTAAATTCAACATGTCGGCATTTTTCCACGCTGACCGAACGATTCGCGTGCGCCACCTTTAACAACGGACGAGAAATTCAAAGTCTGTACCGCGTAATATTGAAATTTAACCATCAAAAGACGTTCAGCAAAGTAAACCAATGTAAAATCCACGTAAAGAACATCGGATATCCGAAATTCTAACGGCACTATATTCTGCGCATGTATACGTCGCTTACAAACGTGAACCGACCGCTATGGGTGTCAAGGTTATGTAGTTGTTTTCTTGTTATATCTGTCTTTCTTTTCCCAATAATTATATTGCATTTCCTTTTTTTATTACTGTATTATTCTCAATGTATGTGTATCGTCCATCGATCAAACAGACCGATTGACGATTTGTTGATGTGTTTATTTATACAAACTTAAATGTCATACATTTTGTTTTGAATTATCGACGTTATTTTACATATACCGAACTTGTATTTACTGACCTTGACTAATTTCCCGTAATATCTGGAGTCTGTTTATTTAATGATACCCTTGGCTTTCATTTCGTCACACGTACTTGCTCCCCCAACATCAGGTCTTTTCCGTGCTTATGAGACTAAGTTCAGTATTGATGTAAGGCTCGGTGGCGCCTCCCTATACCGTTTTGATCAGATGAAGTACTTGAAGTATATCTCCGCATGGCTTGCCGCAAGCCAGCACTTCTGGACGACAATCTGAAGTAAGTAGCGTATTTGAACGACGAAATAAGGAGCAGAATCGGCGCCGTATGTGCATTTGTTTTCTCATCACCGAGTTCGTTTATTTTGAAACAAGTAGGCCTAGCACTCTGTACTCTCTTGCTGTGTCCTTATCCCTGCTTCATTTCTGTGTGTAATTTGATAAAACCGCCGCGACGGGCACCGTTGGCGTGAAGTGTCTCTTTGTCCCATCCTGTGTCTTTAGCTTCTCTTGTTCGTCATCAAATTATCGCGAACCCGGCTGCGCGTCACGGCTGCAATTAGAATGTTTTTGAAAGCGAAATCGTTAGCTGTTATGTTTGTAAAAATGCATTTGGCACGACTTGTGTTATCCTAACTGACAAAAACACGCGCGTATTAAGGTCCAAGCAGAATATCAAATGAACGTGCACAAGTTGTTGTAGTGTTGAAGTTCCGAGTCTTATTCATAATTTAACAGCTCTATTACATCTCTTCAGAACGACATTGCTAATCTAAAGGCTAAATTGGAATCTAAACCCACTGACAAAAATCCTAATATTCCCTTCACTTTTGACGAAGTTTTGTATGAACTGGAAGAACGACGTAGGAGAGAGAAAAATGTAGTTATCTTCAATAGTGAGGACGTTGACTCCGCAGTAACGGACACAGTTGTTGTCGGGGACATACTTCGGCACATGCAAGTTGATTCTATTCAATCAAATAATATTCGGTTACATCGTATTAGTAAAAGTCGTGTGGCTAATAAATGTCGTCTCCTGAAGCTAGTTTTAAATTCTGTTGAGAACGTCTAGCTCTTATAACATAAAGCTCAATTGCTTCGTACTTTTGCAGAGTCATCGAGACTGTTTCTGTCGCATGGTATCATAGTCAGAAAGATTGAAACTAAGAATGGGATACTTTCTGAGTATCGCAGGTGCAAGGATGCTTGCTTTCAGGTATATTAATGGTATGTCGAAATATGGGTCATCCTTAGTATTGTGAACTTTTCACCGCAAAGCAGTATACAGAAAGGATCGTTCTGGTCGTCGTGGCGGAGGAATGCTAGTCGCTGTACAGTCTAAGTGACATTGATCTTTACACGACCTGTTGACACTTACTGTTTCAGTTGTTTATGTGCCACCTTCAACCCTGCTCTATGCTTACGTTCACCTTTTCTATAGTTTGGATCTCTCCGGTTTGTTCAATCATGATTTTCTTTTCGGGGATGATTTTAATATACCCAATACTGTTTTTAACTATACCGATCATACTTTTTCCGTCTTCCTTATCTGTCATGAACTTTATAAGGGCTGCCTCAGCGATATAGATGAATTCTATTCTTAATCAAAATGAACGTATTTTGATGCTTTTCTGTTCAAACAATACTCTGTTCAATATTCAACACTCTGAATTTCCCCTTATCCTGGAGGATTGCCATCACCCAGCCTTAGTTTTTGAGCTATGATATGAAAATAGTAATTTAAGCAATAAGGCGTTTGAATCTAATAATTATCATTTAACTTTAAATGTGCAAACTTTGTACGATTGTATGAGCTTCTAGTCCGTGGTAGTCTGTATCTGAGATTGATGATCTTGATGGAGCCTGTAATAAATTATATGATTTGCTTTATGGTTGTTTTCAATCTACTGTTCCTTCGTTTACGAAGAGATCTAATTCCTTTCCACACTGGTTTTCAACAAATACCAAAAAACTCATTAAACAGAAAAGAAAACATTTCCTGAAGCTTTACAGGAACTTTAATACTCAATATTACAAAGATAAATTCAGTTATTATCGGAAATTAGGTAGGAAACAGATAGATTTTGATTATAGAATGTATATGCATAACGTTGAAACTTCCGTAAAGGCTGATACTAAAAAGCTGTGGCCTTATATAAATGAGATGAAGAGGCAGACAAGTATACCCATATCCATGTCATAGGGGGATATTTGGTAGAAGTCTCAGGGTGATATTGCGAACGCGTTTGCTTCACACTTTGAGTCGATATTTATACAAAACATTAATTCTTACGATCCCGGTGGGGATGACTGTGCACCTGCTTGGCCTGTAATTTATATAAAAGAATTTGATCTTAACAAAGTTCTTGGTGCTATTAATTGCCGTAAATCTAGTTTTTTCATGGGTACTGATTCGATGCCTTGTGAAAGACTGTCGATTTATATACAGCATCCGCTTTTATATATTTTCAATCTCGTTCATAAATTTCAGAGGTTTCCTAATTGCTGGAAGACGTCACACATTACACCTGTTTTCAAGTCTGATTGTAGGAATGAAATTGTTAATTATCGACCGATATCCATTATATCCAATTATTCAAACATTTTGTACTATTTGGGCGTATGTATAGACGTGTTTCTGCAAGTATTACTTCTTACTAACACAGATTTGTGCGTGGTAAATCTACAGCTACTAACTTATGTATTTTTACCGGTTACGTTTCTAATTCTCTTGATTACAAAATCCAGATTGATGCGGTATATGTCGATTTTTCTAAAGCGTTTGACCTAGTGCAGCATTCTTTGATTGTCCGTAAGCTTAGTCGTTTCGGTTTATCTGGAGATACCATTGAACTTTTTAAATCTTATATTACCGGGAGAGAGAACTGTGTAGAATATCGTGGTGTTAAATCCTACCAATATCCCATTACCACTGGAGT
Organism: Osmoderma eremita; assembly: GCA_031763485.1. NCBI lineage: Eukaryota > Metazoa > Arthropoda > Insecta > Coleoptera > Scarabaeidae > Osmoderma > Osmoderma eremita. Next base: position 181,755 of record JARFOC010000361.1, on the reverse strand, counting down.
GGCGCAAGGATCTGTTTTGGGCCCTTTGTTATTATTAATCTTTATCAATGATATCTCTAGCTGTTTCTGCTCAAGGTGTCTGCTGTACGCGGACGACTTAAACATCTATCGAGCAGTCAAATCCTCAAGTGATTGCGCTCTCTTGCAGGCTGATATTGAATCTTTGTACGGTTGGAGCTGTTCAAACAACCTTCACCTGCACCTTGCTAAATGCAAAATAATGTCTTTCACACGGAATACCGCGGTCATTGAGTTCGATTACCACATTGGGGACGCTGTGCTTGATCGTTGCCGGACAGTCAGGGATTTAGGAATCACCTCTGACACGAAATTAACTTTTAATGAAGATGTCTATATTATTATCGGAGAATGTTTCAAACTTTTGGGCTTTTTGACACGTAATACTGGGAATTTCTATAGTATTGAGCTTCTTGTTAGCTTTTATAATAGCTTCCTTATAACTAAGCTTGAATATTGCTCAATGGTATGGAATCCGGGGTATGCAAAATATAGTGACCCAGACGAAAGCGTGAAACGTAAATTTTTAAAAACACTATTTTATCGTACACATGGCGTTTATTTAGCACACGATTACTCTTACGATGGTCTTGTAAGGAATTCAATTATAACACTCTTAGTAATCATAGGATAATTACCCAGATACTGTTCGTGGCTAAGTTACTGCATAGTAATATAAGTAACCCTTCTTTACTAGGAGAATTGAACTTCATGCGCCACGTGTTCACGCTAGAACTGCTCTACCTTTTTACATTCCGTCGGCTAATACTCGTATTCATATGTTCTCCCCTTTATGGTCTATGTGTCGAAATGTTAATGCTTTTTGTGTTGATTTGGATTTCTTTGTCAGTATTATCTCGCTTAAGAGATTATTGAATCACTCTGTCGAGTTTAATGTAGAATTACTTCACTAATTTTAGTTTTATTCTATTATAATATATGTTTTGGTTTACTACTAATCTTCATTTAATAATAAACTCTAATTCAATAATAGGAGTACTTTATTTACAACCTCACTTCTATATCTCACATTGTATATCCCTTTTTATCATCTGGCGACACCTATTTCTAAAAAGTCTAACTTAACATTAAATTTAATATTTATTATAAACATCCGATTGTCTTCAAAAAGTTACATATTCCTTTAATCTTCCTGGGGGTTTTCGTTCTCTCTTCGATCTCCTTCTAGTTTCCTCTTCCTTTCCTAAAGTTCCTTTATTTGGCTCTGCAAGTTAAATTTGCTCCTTTCAACCTCTATCCCTGTGGTTTTTCTTTCTCTTCGCTACCCTTTTCTATCTTGTCTGCATTTTCTTCGACACTTCGTACTGATCTGGTGGTTCCCTGTTTGGTTGTTCTCTCACTGTTGATTCTTGAGAGTTTTCTTATAGTTCTGTTTCCTTAGAGTTATCTGCTTTGAGGTTGATAATATTTCTTCGGTAGGTGTGACCATTAACATTTATTATGTACGAGTCATCGTTTAACTTTTCTTCAATTATTCCCTTCTTCCAAGTTTTGTCTTGTTTTGGGTTAATTTGCACAACGACAGGTTGATGTATTTTTAAATTTTCTTGCTTGTTTGTCATATTTCAGTTTGGTAGTTCTTTTCCTCTGTTCTATTCTTCCCTCCCCGTCTGTTGTTATTTTATGTTTGTAACTTTGTATGGATGCTGGTATACCTGTTCTAGTTCTTCTTGCAAAGATTCTCTGCGTCGGACTATATCCAATAGCGTTCGGTATGTTTCTTAAATGTAAAAGACTGTACCAAAGACCTGCTTTGCTTTCATTACACTTCTTGATTAATTTCTTGGCTATTTTGACTGTTGCTTCAGCTTTTCCATTTCCTTGTGGATGGTGCGGTGATGATGTCACCTGTTGGATGTCCCATGTCGGCAAAATTCTTTAAATGCATGTGAAATAAAATGTGTTCCATTATCTGTGCATATTCTGGATGGAATGCCATGTTTGCTGAAATTTAATCTACAACATTTTATAAGAGATTCTGGTCTCAAGTCTTTCAAAATATCCAATTTTAAGTAATCTGAGTAATGGTCTACTGTTACTAAAAAATTTATTGGTTTTCTTTCGAAGTACGTTTTAAAGACATCTATGAAGATAGATTGAAACGGATAGACTGGTATTGCGCGGCTATTCATTGGCACTGTTTGTTGATTAACTGGATATTTCAAACAAATACTGCATTGACTTACTTTATTTTTAATTTCGGCCTAAAACGATTTGATCTTGCTAGGTTTAAGGTTGGATCTATCCCATTATGGCTGATACGAACTATGTCTGCCATTGTTCTTCTTAAGTTGTATGGTATTAATATTTGGCCGCCTCTGTAAATTATGCCATCTTGAATTGAATGCTCCTGTGTATATTGGTTATATATTTTAATCTCAAAGGGTAAAGGTTTTTTTTATTTTCCGGCCATCCCGTGTTTATATGTTTCATTAACGTTTGTAAATCAGGGTGTTTACTGGTTCCTTCATTTTTCTACTGATTACATTTAAGTACTTTGTTAGTTTAACCTCTCTGATTATCTTGAAAATATGTACTTCATTACCATCCTCTACATCTGTGTATTGTAATGGAGCCCTCGATAAAGTATCAGCTACTTTATTTTCCTTACCTGACACATATGTTATTTCAATATTGTATCTTTGTAAAATCATTAATATTTTTTGTAATCGTTTAGGAGTCTTTAACAGTGGTTTCTTAAATATACTGATCAGTGGTTTGTGGTCCGTTTTTACTATAATCAGGGTCCCTACCAAAAATAAATGCTAGTGGCTACTTTTCGATCTGGGCAAAATTTTGTTCTGCTTTTGTTAGAGTCCTGCTTGCAAAATCAATTATACCATTTTTTTTTGTACGCTGCCACTCCTAGACCATAACTACTTGCATCAGATTCTGGTATGATTGGTTTATTGATGTTATAGTATTTTAGCGTGTCTATTTTGAAATCATCTTCTTTATGTTAATAAATTCCTTTTCTGTTTCTTTATTCCAATTCCGCCTAACATTATCATGTGTTAACAGTTTTAACTGGCTAGTTACTTGGCTTAAATTTTGTATATATCTTCTTAAATGGTAGTAAGCTTTTCTTGTGTTCTGGTTGTGGATAATTTTGAATGGCTTGAATTTTACTGTTATCTGGCTTTAGTCCATTTGAGGTTAGACAGTGTCCATAAAATTTCACTTCACTTATACAGAGTTTTAATTTGTCCTTGTTCAATTTATAGTTATTCCCTTTTAGTCTTCTTAGCACATTTTCTAGATTTTCGTTGTGTTCCCTTATTGCATCTGATTCTGTGTCTCCAGTCCCATATATGATTATGTCATCAGCTAATATTTCAATTCCTTTAAGTCCGTGTAGTAAATTCTGCATTTTTAGTTGAAAGATTTCTGGAGCTGATTTTATGCCGAATTGTATTCTTTTCCATGTGTATCTGCCATAGGGTGCGCAGAATGTCATTAATTTACTTCAGCTTTATTTGCCAAAAGCCTTTCTTTGTATCTACAGTAGAAAACACTTTTGCCTTTCCCAATTCTGTTTAGATTTCGTCTATGCTTGTAAACTGCATGTTTGGCCTTTTTATTGTTTGGTTTAATGGCACTGGGTCTAACCATATCCTAAAATTTTCTTTCTTTCTTACTACTAGGATGTTACTTACCCATTCTGTGTGATTCTCTTCTTTCTCTATAATTTTGTTTTCTTCCAATTTATCTAGTTCTTTCTTTAGCCATTTTCTGAGTGCCACTGGAATTCTTCTTGCTGTCGGTATGATCGGTTTTATAGTATTGTCTATTTCTATATTGACTTCACCAAGTAGTTCTCCATATCCTTCGAAAACTGTCTTATACCTCCCTATCAAAATTTCTGCTTCTTTTTTATAAAAATCTACATTTTTATCTGATAATGTAGCATCGAAAAGCTTTATTAAACCATAAAACATTACAACATTTTGCAGGTAAAAGTGGTCCGTGATCAACATCAACTACAATGAATTTAATGTCATATTTCTTATCTTTAACTTTACACCTTAAAAAAGTTTCTCCAATAACTGGTTTTTTTGACCCACCAAAGCCTTGTAACTTGTGATCTGTTTCCTTAATGACTACATTCTCACCAAGGTCTCTTCTGAGGTTTTCTTTTCTAATTACACAAACTGTTGCTCCCGTGTCCAATTCACATCGGATGCTTCTGCTTCTTTTGTTTATCCAAAATGTTACTTCTGCTAGAACGCCTCCGCCTTGTTTCGAATTATCAATGATCTTGGCTATTTTATATATATCTTCTTCACCTTCAGAATCTTCTGTGTCCTCATATTGGTTTATTTTCTTCACTCTGGGTTTGGGTTTGCAACCTTCAGGGCTTTTCTTCTTTTTTCTCTATTACTATGTTTCTTTTTACAAACTTTAGCAAATGGTTCTTTCCTTTACATATGTAGCATATCTTACCATATGCTGGACATTTTCCCTTTAAGAATTCATGTTTATCACCACAAAATGAACAATTCCTTGTATTTCTGGATTCCTTAATATGTATTTTATTTATCCTTTCGTCTGTATTCTTTATCTCCAATAGTCTTTTATTTGTGATCTCATCAATGCTGAACATATCGATTGCTCGTTCTAAGGTTCAGTCTGATATTGCCATCAATCGTTTTCTTAAATTTTTATTGTTTATTCCTAGTACAGTTCTATCTCTTAATAGATCTGTCTCAAAATCTCTAAACTCACATTTCGCAATTAATTTCTGTAACTTTAATAAATAGTCACCAAAGCTGCAATTTTCTTGGTTACAGCTGTTGAACATTGTTCTATCGTTAATAACATTTTTCTTGCTACTCAGTTTCTTCCGTATAGCTTCAATGGCGGTATCTGTGTTTTGTTGTTCTTCTGTTGTTAACTGAAATCGATTATATTTAGTGAGTGCATTGTTAACGCAGTAAAGGATGTTTTTATTTTTTTATGTTCTTCACTAGGTGACCATTTGTCCATATCACCGGCTATCATGTAATCCTTCCAACTTAGAACGAAGTTTTAAAAATTTTGGGAAATGTCTCCTCTTTCGACATCTAGTGGTGCTGGCCACTAGCAACCTGTATTAGTTTTCGTATTTTGCAGTTGTTCATTTAATAACCTGACCGCAGTAACTTGTTGCTCTATTAGCGCTGCCAAGGTCTCATTTGGAATAGCCATTTTGTTTCTTTCCTTTACTCTTGTTTGATTGAATACAGGCTTTTATATATTTTTTTCTATCTTATAAGGACTTACTACTTGTCTATTCTATGAAGACATTCACTTGCTTCTAGGCAGAAACACCTGAAATCATGGCGTACGTCGGATACAGGGGTTGGTCGTCAACTACCTATGTCGCCATTCTTCCATTTCTATCTCGCTCTTCGCGCTCCCTTGTCGATACATTTGTAATATACGCGCGTATTTTCTCGCAGTTGGTTTCATTCTCGATCATCATGAGAACCGTATTGTCCTTGTTTATCATCTGTCTCTTCTCCAGCTCTAGCCTTTCCACAGTCTATCTATTGTAACGTCGCCACAATATAGGCATAGATCCCGGTCTGTCAGTTCAAATCTTATTACAAATGATAGGGATGGAGAGATGTGAGAGGATGAGAATGAATGATGATTTCGCTTGCGATCAATAATAAAAAATGATGATTAATAATTTCGGTTTGAATTAGTATTACTTATGTATGAAATAATAAAATACAAACGCGATAAAACATGCCTAACATCCAGTAATCATTTATAATGTAATTCGTAAACAAAGGGAGAGGAATCTGGTAACTAAAGACAGTAAAACAACAGAAGTGTCCCCGAAAAAGTATATTTGTTCAAAAAAAAAAAAACTTCATGAATTTAAAAGTTGAAGTAGATAATGAATATAACGGAATAATATATACGCGCTAAGTTAATCGCGATCGCGACAGTACGAATTGGATCACCTCTGATGTTGATGTTGCGAAAAAGTTGAAATAAAAGAATTTGGAACGGTACGATTTGAAATACTTAGCTGTTTGACCATGTGTGGGTACGTGGACTTCTTAGGTGTTCCTAGCTTCAAGAATGGGCGTCGAAGCGGTGAAGGTGAAACCTAACACGTAGCACATGCCACTTATAAAAAACAACACTGCCCTGTCGTGATCGAAGCTAGGACGAACGGTTTTTCCCCGTGTCGAAGGGACGGCGAGGTGAGTTGCGGGGTCTTATCTGGACAGATGAAGACGAGATGTTGTCGTG
>JARFOC010000361.1:145497-162723 GCA_031763485.1 Osmoderma eremita | reverse complement strand
TTATTCTTATTATAAATTTAAATTTCAAATTTATATTTCTGTTCCATATATTTTCGTGTGTATTTTAATAACTTTTGCTTCTTTTAAATATTTCTAGTTCCACATATACCCAACAGTTGTCAGTCACCACACGAATTCAAGATTTATCGAACAATTAGCTCATCTAAATCTGGAATTGGGAGAGAACAAGTGTTGAATACTCACATGTGAGTTCTGAAACGTTTAGTCCGACTTCTGGATTGCAGCAAGGATCTAATCTTGGTCCAATTTTGTTCTTACTGTTTATAAATGGCATTGCCAACATTATTCAGTGCGAGCACTTAATATTTGCTGATGATTAGAAGATATTTCTAGAAATAAGATCGATTGAAAACTGAATTAAACTGAAAAAGATATATCAGCAGTTAATGATTGGTGTACATACAAGCACTTGCAACTCAACATTAAGAGGTGTAAAACTGTGTTATGTATAATGCAGATTTTACCTACAAGTTAAAGATCTCCAACGAGTTCAAACTATGAAAGTCTTGGGAGTAACCATCGATCGCTAACTCATTTTGGTCGAGTATATGGAAACAATAATTGCGAGTGGTTACCGGACTTATGGTTTCATCTGTAGAGACTGCCGTGATTTTAACATCGCATCCTTGGTGTGGTCTCAATTTACCATATTCATATGAATAAAATACACGCTGTTTAAAATTGATGGATTTTATCCTGAAAGGGGACTTGATTGTAATATTATGTGAGCTAGGTTAGACTTTGTTTCATTATTTAAAAGGCGTATATGTTAAGTATGAAGTTTTTGTTTGGATTGTTAAATGAAGATATTGACAGTCCGTGGCTGTTGAGTAAAATTAGTTTTAATGTCTCTAGATTGGAAGCAGACTATGAATATGTGTTTAGTTGTCCAAGAAATAGAACAAAGGTTTTAGTTAAGTCACCTGTATTTATGATGTGTAACAAATTTTGCTGATATGGGTAACGTGTCTTTTCGCTCATTTAAAGCAATAGTTGCAGCTATCAACAACTTTTAGATTGTCTAATTAATTAATGTTCTTTTCTTTTTATCAGGTAGCGCATTTGAGGTTTATTTACATTATTATATGTATCCGCATAGCCTATACTTAATTTACGCATTTCCTGTATTTGGGTTTTACCTGTAGGAAATATATTATTATAGTGACTAACTAAGTAAGTGATTGCTTTAAAAGTAACGTTATTGTTCACTTAACCAATTAATTTAGTAGTTAAATCAATGATCATTACCTCAACACTTCAAAAACAAATGGATTCATTATATCTCTCAGAGTATGAAAATTAACCGACATCTCAGGTTGCTTAGACCAAAAGAAGTTTAACTTATCCCCATTTCTCTACTTTGGTTTACTTAATTAAAGTTTTCTTGCATAAAAACCACTGGGATTGAATAAGCTATCATACAATAGTTTATCTTTCAAGTATTTCCGAGGAGTAGGTACAGGATTAACCATAAATCCCTGATTGCAGGTCTCGTGTTGGTGTTAATTAATAATTTTCGCACAAACTAGTCCGTGCTGAACTCGTGCAAAGAGGAAGGGAATCCGCTTTACTTGCGGTAACTTTGCAGTACAGGTAGTTCACCAGGAAAACTTTATCTCCAATTAGACTTTTCCAACACAATAGAATATAATTCTAAATTACTTTATAACGACCAGGCAAACTTCAGCCGTATTTGAAAGATGTGCCGTTTACCGGAAGGTCGGAGGAGTGTATTATAAACTGTTAAGAGAAAAAAAGACACCAGCAAAATGCAAAAAAGGACTTCCCGATTCAGAGGCCTTCCCTCTGGTTAACACTTGAAACTTTTTCTCCCTAAAGCGATACATCTTGCCTTCATTATGCAAAAACTGCAAACGGGTAAGGAAAAGTTTTTCCGTCGTACTTTTCTTCACCTAACGACTTTTTAGAGATTGACAGGATCTCGTTAGGTAATGGAACACGCATATATCTCAAGTTGAAAAAAGCTTTCTTGTTAAGGGTATAATTGAATAATCCATAACATAATAATGAAAGTATATTAAAAGACTGTGTTTAAAGAATGTGTTTAAAGTTTAGCTATATCTTGGGAAATTTAATCAATTTTAATTTATATTTCTTATGCATTATTCTGCTTATGTATTTTGATGGTAGTAATTAAAAGAAAATTGTTAATGGAATACCTAATCATTCCATTATTTTTGTAATGTGCTAATTATTTTGTGAGTTCGTATACAGCAATACACAAAGCTGGGATTAAATAGAAAACACTGTTGTCTCTAAAATACAAATAATAGGATACGGTGGCTTAAAATAGTAAAGATAAAAAATATCCTTACCACCTTGATGAGTGAAGAACTCCGGATACGTATTTCGGCAACTACGTTGCCACCCTTAGCAGAATCTACCAAGGAAGATAATGTTAGACGTCGCACTCTGGGAGATATGCACTACACCACTTGAATCACACCACTTGCCGGTTTATAATCTAGGTCTATATATACTACCCGATAGATACACTTCCGGTACATTAAGCGTACTTCGTCACGCTCACTGGACCGTAACAATCCACTTAATAATGGAAGACACCAACAAGTAATATATCGTGGATTATGACCATAACAAGAGTAAACAAACACAAGCAGGCAATTAGCATATTGAATATTACATTCGTTATAAATTTGTTTACACTTGCCATACAATTTATTCTAAGAGTTCCTATAAACTAGAATGCGGGAGGGAGGGAGGGGGGGTTTCATGGGCCTGGAGCTGCTATATATAGTGAGGTGGGGGATACAGAAATCACCATCCCATTAGAAAAATACATTGCATTTCGCAATTGAAAGCAATAAGAGGGCTTATAGTAATAAACAGATCTGTATTGCAACAGATAGTCAGGCGACACTCAGGGCACCATGGAACCCCGTAGTAGCATCAAGACTGGCTTAGGAATGCTTATGGGAACTGAATGTGCACGCGAATAAATAAAAATAAAGTTATTTTGTTGTGGGTGTCTGGACATTCGGGAATCGTGAGAAAGCCGAAGAGCTAGCAAGGAAAGGATCATCGTCTTCCTACGTGGGCTCGGGACCTGCCCTACTTGTGTCTAAAAATACAGTACGAGGGCAGATACTGAAATCGGTCCAAGAGCCGCACAAGGAATACTGGAAAATGCAACCAGACAGAGTCTTGGCAAAATCTTCATTAAGGAGTCATTATTAAAGAAGGCTGACGAACTACTAAATCTTAGTAGCAATCATCTTCGTACAGCAATAGGTCTCTTGACAGTGAACTATGCACTGAAGGGACACCTACAGAAAATTGATGTTGATATTGAGGATCCAAGCTGTTGACTGCGTGAAGGGGCTATAGAGATTGCGTACCACATCCTATGTGAATGCAAGGTCTTAGACCTTAGAAGACAGACAATCTTTGGAAAACAAAAATGAACCCAGAGGACTATATATACCAACCGGCCAAGGACCTGAACAGAATGGTACAGGGCACAAGGACTTGGGAATAGTTGGAGTAGAAAATGGGTACAAAAAGCCAAGTGGCTGAAGTGTTTCCGGAGACTCATGTCAGACGGCTCCCATTAAAACTGGTATATCAATGAAGCGTACTTTTGTGACGTGCGAGGTCGGGAATAACTCCAGAATAAACGTGTAGCTTCGATTTACAATATTGTTTAAGTGTAGATAACTAAAAGTGAAACAACTTTTCTTAATAAGAAAATGTCGGACGACCCGGAATAGGTATATAAGTACCTTGTATTTATAATAGTTGACAGGCGTTGCTAGCTTTTTCACTTGTAGTAGCGACTTCAATATGCACCAACACTCCCTTTAAATCGTCACACAAAAAACTAATTTATTAGAATAAATCTCAATTCTCAATAGTTCAGTCAAAAATAATAGATAGGTTGTTAAAAGTATGTTATGTTAAAATCTTCTCTCGGATATGTTACTCAAATATATGTCTAAATACATATTAGTAAACATAATATGTGATATAAACAAACAGAAACAGCATCTCATATTTGAGACATTGAGACGAGACATTGAGACATTTGAGGAAGTCTCCTTCTTGTTCCATAGATCTCTGTGAGTATTGAGAGTTTGAAGGCAATGACAACATTTTCACATTAGCCGCATTTTATCTACGTTGGTGAATTATTAGAAACAATTCTAATATATGTCAAGGAATGTTGTTGTAGAATATGCCATTGAAATAAATGCGTTTTTCGTATTATTGCCGAAATCTAAAATTATCGCCTCAGTATCAATGAAAAAGCCGCAAGACGTCTTGTATGTTGCTATACCTCTTATCACTGGGAAATCTCAAATAAGAATGTTTAAGGTCCTCATGTCTGGAGAGTATAGTGGTTGGACTGGGCTACGTGCAGCAATATATGTATCCGTTATTGCCAATTATCATTTTTTGACGGTATCAAGTTTTATTTATTTGGGGCAATTTTAATGGTGTAGAGTTAGTTTGCGTCCGTCATAGAATTAGTGCACCCTGGTTAACATGAAGTAAACTACCGAAAAAGGTAGCCAGATAATCCGGACCCTGTGGATCTCCTAGCAAGGGGCATATTAATTGACATGGCTACAGGTATATAGAATGCATTACCTGTAGTGCTCGGGACAAGCAATCGAAGCTACTACATAGTGTCAATGCCTTCAAAAGATTTTCACAGGAAATGGCATTGACGTAGTTGCAATTCAGGAAATTCGTGCAGGCAATAAAGAACAACTTTTCTCTAGAAAGATACTTGTATACGACTTGTTCCATTTCTACTACGCAACGTAATAGTAGTTATATGGCTGCAGTCACCATGGACTCTGGAAGTATAGAGACACTACAGTTAGGAATACAACGCCTGTCTGGTGTTCTTGTTGGTGCTTCGATGTTAAGGACTTAAAGGAAACTTAAAGATCTGCTGTCTGAAAACATAAATACAATTCAAACCTGTTTCGTTACTAAAAATTAAAGCAATCAACCCCTATCGGCATCTTTTGTACCTGAATGTACATATGTTCTATGTTATGATGTGTTGACCATACCGTAAACAAATATCTATTTATTGCCAAAGGTCGTGCACAGGAATGCTAGCCATTTAAAAGCATAAATCTTCGATAGTCAAATAATCACTTATAGAGTATGCATTCCATTACACGAACAGTTTTTGAATTTATTCTAGTAAATGCAATCTTGAAGTTAAAAGGTAATTGGGTATTTGTGAGAGAGATTTGTGAGGAGCAGAAGAAATGAACAAGCATTGAAATTGAAAGGTTTTGCCTCGTTGCCCTATCGAATATACGACTATCTATTTAAATGTTCATTGCAAAAGGTGAAGAAATATTGACAGTAAGACAATTTCCGATTGTATATTTTGGCAATAATATTCACAGAAAGAAATAAAGAACAAAGAAACGGAACACAAAACTATATAGCGAACTCTAAAACAATCAGCTTTAAAGGTAAAGAAAACTAGTAATAAGTATGTACTTATTACTTTGGCTAAAATTCGTTCAGTGCAGCGCAGGCTTACTATGAGCTATTTTTAACTTTTGATATAAATTAAAATGTTATAATTTTCTTGTAGTACATTGTAAAATAATAGTATTGTACTACGACGAATGTCTTTTATATTTCGGGAATAGAGAACAGAAACTAAAATTAATCATAGTGCATGGCTTTATTGTCTTTCAAAATATTCTCCATGCAGATCAATACACTTTTGCATGCGCTTGAACCAGTTTTCGAAGCACTTTTTCCATTCCGATTGAGGTACCTCCAAATGTGTATTTTGAAAGCATCAACCGCTTCCTCAGCCGTCGAGAAACGTTGACCCCGAAACTTTGTTTGATGTGCGGAAACAAAAAGAAGTAATTGAGTGCCAAATCAGGGCTGTACGGCGGACGACCCATCAATTCAACTTTTTCAGTTACAAAAAACTCTTGTTTGATCTGATGTGTGAGAGCTCGCATTGTCCTAGTGGAGAATAGTCAATCGTCGGCGGTTGGTTTCCCTTATTTTTCCGAATGCCTCTGGCAAACATTGTATACCATTCAGAGTTGACCGTCCGACGTTGCACCAATGCTACAGTTGCCACATGTCCGGTTTTTCCGAAGAAACAGGCGACCATTTGCTTCGAACTGCTTTGTGCGCGAACAACTTTTGGATTTGGCTAATCTTGAAAGACCCATACAGTCTACTACGTACTCTGGGGCTCATAGGTATAGATACATGATTCGTCATCTGTTACAATATCATAGACAAGTTTTGAAATACCGTGGTCGTATTTTGGAGTATTTCGTTCGACCAATCCACACGAGCCTTTCTTTTAACCGATTATCAAATTATGTGGAATCCAACGCGAACAAATGTTGATGCACTATTGAATGTATGCTGGTCCTACTAATACCCAGGGATATATCAATCTCACGATATGTCACAAGCCGATCTTGCAATGTCTGTTCACGCACAGCATCAATGCTTTTCGGAGCAACAACTGATTTTGGACGGTCTTCACGAAATTCGTCAGTGAGTGAAGCACGGCTACAATTGAATTCAGCGTAACACCAGTATACACTAGTTTTTGATGGTACTTCATCGCCAAATACCGAATTAAGTTCATCGATGCACTGTTGAGATAATCCACGTCGAAAATTCTAAAAAATAATTACACGAAAATCTTCACAAGTTAATTCCATTTTTTGGCAAAGATTCTTTTAAGTCACTGTAATGAACACAAATATCTGCTTTACATCAAAATTTTCTGAGTCAAAAAGGTCGTAATTTACGATACAGGCGTCAGTTGTAAGGTGGCAGCACCTGGAATGCCTATTCCCGAAACATAAAGGGCATGCCTCGTAAACTAGCTCCCAAAATCGAAATAGCACAGATTGTTTCATTTTAAAAAGAAAAATATCAAATTTCCAATTTTCTCGAAGATGCTTTACTACATTTTTCTTCTAGGAATTACATATCGATCAGCTTAGAAGCCCTAGTTTAGTTAACTTTAGGTATACAATCAAAAATAACACGACAGTAATGATGGCGCTCAATTTCAACCATCCTATATATGCTGCTATTATTTACATAACACCAAAATCTTTTGCTATTTGTATAATAAAATAAAGTAACATATACATTAGGTTAAAATGCTTAAAATGTCCCTGAAGACTAAATGGACTAAACGGCGCTAGTATAAGAAATAATATCGCAATATAACCCTAAATCAAAAACAAATATCAATAACCTAAACGATATTTTTATTGCTTCCGCGATAATTACCCAGCAATCACCTATCGAAATTATGAGCACCATGTTGTTCCGTTTACAGATAAACAATGTTATTGGGCACAGACTAGTAAAATTAAAATCGGATATTGATTATCGATATACAACTGGTAGTGTGCACCAGATCACTGTAAAAATATCTATCTGTATGTTAAAATATAGTATATCACACCAACCAGCGAAATATCGCGCTGATATATAAGCGTAGCAATTCCCCCTCGTACGTTCGTTGAATAATTAATGGGAAATTTCGATTCTGTGCGCTTTAGAGAGTTTGTGGAGTTAATGATCATCAAATAAAAATCCCTTTCACACAAGCACAGAATAGGACATTTGCATGATGTGTTTCACTATTAAACTAAAATGCATGCGCAACTATTTTAAATAATAACACTTAAAACATAAAATTTATGATAAACGACTATGAATTAAAGGACCTTTCATTTTAATTGTTAATAACCATTCATGAATGTACTGTATCGGATCACTCCAACCGCACGATAGGTTAATAATAATAATAACAAAACAAACAAAATTTAGTAAGTTAAAACTAGTAGGGAAGACAATAAGATAAAATAAGAGGGAATACACGATATTAAAGGTAGACCCAGATTAGTTGTGACACATAAATCTATTGTAGTTTTTGCACGTATGTACAACAGAGATTTGCTCAAAACATTCGTAAAAGTAAAGTGGACCTTGTATGGTGAATACTAGGAATCGCGAAGTTTATTTGGTGTAGAAAGTCAGGAGAATCTATCTTATGAAGAAGTGAATTGCACAAAAAATTATAACTGTGGATATCGCGCCGATCGGATAAGGATTCAAACTTATATCGCACCAACAGGCTATTGTCATCTGAACCCCTGTGTGGGTATATTCCATCAGCTCTGAAGGACAGATATTTTAAAAATCTCTTCTGAATCCGTTCAATAGATAAATGTTGGTAGTTGTACAATGGGTACCACACAACTGAAGCGTATTCTAATTTACTCCCTACTAGCGAATAATACAACGTGGTTAGAGTTATTGGGTTCATAAAATATCTACAAGATCTTATGAGATAGCCAAGCCTCAACACATTTATTGACATTAAGGGTAATGTAATTTTTCTGGCACCAGAGATTGATCATGTCTAAATCCCGCTGTAGCTTTCGACAATCACCGGTACTATTTACAGTTGTGTATATCTTAAAGTCATCGGAATAAGCCAAAACATGACAGTTCAGCTTAGTAAAGAGATCATTTACGTATATATTAAATATCAGAGGTCCCAAGTTGGAACACTGGGCGATGCCAGAGGTAAATAAGTACGGAGCTGATTTAAAACCGCTGTAAAATACAAATCCCCGCCGATTCGACAAGTACGATCTTAGCAACTGTACAAATGAAGGTGAAAAATCTAGACACTCCAGCTTAGCAAATAATACTGAGTGGTCGATAGTGTCAAATGCTTTCAAAACTCTGTATACACAACATCCACCTGCTTGTGACTATCCAGAGCATCACTAATGTACTGTGTTATATTTACAAGATTTGTAATCGTTGATCTACCTTAGAGGAATCTAGGCTGACAGTTTGACATATGTGTATGTATGTACATTGTGGTATATTATACTAAATAAGAGATGTTCAAACACTTTTGAGAAGTTACAGAAGATACTGATAGGTATATAATTGATTATGTTACCACGATAACCCTTCCTGAAAACAGGTATCACTCTACTCGTCTGCCAAATTTCAGAAAACGTTGAAGTGCGAACATATAAGTTGAACAGGATTCTCAGTGGATAAACAAGCACTGCGGCACAATCGCGCACAAGAAACCCGGGAATGTTATCATCACCACCCGTCATGTAGGCTTTAAGGGTCTTAATTGACGATAATACGTCTTCCTTCGTAGAAGGGGCAACACTGAAACTTCGATAATTGCCAAAAATTGGCGATGAGTTTGTAGAAGGAGCTCGCAGTACACTAGAAAATTCTCTTGCGAAAGGCTCCACAATATCCTCGGGCCGTATCAATTCCTGGTTATTGTGCGACATGCCGCTTAGGATTCTCGAAGTCGACCGATTACCATTCACAAACGACCAAAAATTTTTCTGGCAATTGCTAATGCTTTGCTCTATTACTTGATGTTAGTGGTTATACGCAAATCCAGCTTCGAACTTGCAAATTCTTCTTAAACGTGAAAACTCCAGATAATTTACAGTACCATGCATTGTCTTCCATCTTCTGAAATAATAGTCCTTCAATTTAAACTGTCGAATTTCAGGTGAAAACCAAGGAGGATATCTCCAGCCCATATAAGGATGGTGGGACAGATGTATTGAATGCAGTATATTGCAGGTTAATTAATGTTGGAGACGTATTTCGGGAATCACGTGTGAGGAATTAATTATTCTATTGTGCGGGAGGAGGGTCACGAAATAGTGTATTTGTTATCCTGCCCATAGTCTTTGCAAACTTTACCTACAATCATTCAATAATAAAAATTTAACGGCAACATGCAAACACGATAGGAGAGCAACATTACTTCATGCTCTTTTACATTATTGCATGCGATATGTGATTATTTTTGTTCTTTTGTAATGTGTATTTCAGCAATGCCGTGTCCTTCAGTTTTTAATGCCAAATTACAAAAATTTACTTATATACATGTCTCCCACAACAACCTGCAACGGTCGATATATGGAAAACTATTCACCGGAAAAAAATCTGAAACACACGCTGACGCTTTCCTTTGCACATGTTGACAATTCTACTGCAGTGGTTTTTATATCATCTCGGCCATGGCTAACTTGTCATCTTTTCTTAAAATTTAAGAAAACACTCTTCTTCAAAATAAGTTGAAAACGCTTACGGATGGGTATAGAGCTCTTTATAGTAAAGTGCCCTTATTTTTAACACTAAATCATAATAAGGTAGAAAAATTACAGAAAGGATTATATTTGAAATTACTTTGGCCACTTTTCGAAAATAATTTTTGGTTAATCTCTATGCACACCCGTATAAGTTAATTTTTATGCACCACCTTGATTCATTTACCTTCAGTACCACTATCCCAAGCGGTATGAAGAAAACCGGAAGTGCAAATGATATATGCATATCATTTCACCCACGCAGTGTTTTTTCACAGAAAAAAATTCGCGTAGTTCATACCTATATGTGATCTGCATGTTCCCAAAATTTCAAAGTTTTTTTTTGAATTTCCGGGTGCGGGATCGTCCCGTATTAATCTAAAAATGCTCTCCATGCCGATTCTTCGCTGTTTAAAACATTTTGCGTATTCCTCTGAAGTGATTCTGTTGAGGTTTTTTGTACTTCTACGTTCTGAAGCACTTTTCCTATAGGTTTTCTTCTTCCCTTTAGGTTGTCGCGCCGTTTCTTTAGAACCGGTTAATTTTTAACTTTGTACGGACAGGCATGTTGACATAATGAAGTCAAATCCCCCGATCGACACAGAGCGTTTGTGCCACGAGGAAAAAGTTCAATGAGAACGACTCCTTCGATGTCGGAAAGGCAACCATCTTGGACTTTACATTTCATTTCACTTGCCAGCATTTTTTTATCCGGGCGAAATAGCTCTCACTGACTGTACAGTAGTTTTCTTTCAGGGTCACTACAACACCAAGGTTCATCGCCTGTAATGACTTATGAAAAAATATCAGGGTCGGTTTGTGTAGGGGCTTTTAATTCCTCGCACAATTGCAAACGGTTCTCCCTGTGGCCATTGGGGATTAGCAAATTTTGCCGCGACAGGTCTCATGTTTAAATCTCCAATTAGGATACTTTACCATAAACTCCAGTTATTTCTTCTCATTCGTTGATTGTTTTGCGGCGATCAGACATGAAGGTATAGCATATGCTTTTTGGATATTTTAGTAAAGATTTTGGAGAGTAGTACAATAAACACACCGTCCGGATTACTCCTCCCGCACAAAGTATTATTAATTCGGGACGACACGTGTTTCTGGAATACGTGGATTTCCTTTATAAAGTCGTATAACCGAATTCGGTTATTTGATTTTCATTGGTGGCCATTTTGGTTTGCGATATATTTCTAAGTATTTTCGCTTTATTGTGTATGTTCGCATTTGGTAGATTTAGAGCGTGGTAGATAGTAATTTGCTATAAGGCATCTAACGCCTTAAGAGTCTGTTCAAGTTATTAAGATGAATTGTGAATACAGTTTTTTTTGGTTAATCATGTGCCCAGCTAGTCACTTATTTAAGATGAAAATCCTAAATTGATACCGACGTTCACACACTTATAGAGGCACATGCCCAATGTATGTGGGTAGGTACGGCATGTGGACCAGTGGAATCATTGGGTTATAAGAGTTATGGATGATCACTATCCTGATAAGTTTGAAAGCTTCTTCGTCCCTCTGGACTTGTAACGCTTGCAGCAAATGTGGTTTGAACAAGATGGTGCAACTGAACAACACACATTCGAGCCACGAGTTACATATTTGAAATTGTGCGAGAAAGGTTTCCTTACATCATAATGTCCAAAAGTGATGTCGACTGGCCTCTTCGATCCATTAAGGGACGTCAGCGCCGGCAGACCAATAACAATTCCGATGATAAGGCATAATATTCGAAATAAGATTGCGGAATTAACACGGCAAGATTGAGAGAATGAGAAAAATATGGTTAGAAGAACACGCATTTTTACCGCTGCAACATTCGGCCACTTAGTCAACGTCATATTTCACACATAGTCGTTATAAACCAAATATCTATCAATAAAAACAACGTTAAAAACTTATCCAAAAATATCATCTGCCTGGAACATAATATTCAGCCCGAATTAAGCCACGCGGGACAAATTATACATTTATAGAGACACTTTTCATTGGAATCACACTAATATAGGTCGATATAGACCCGAGAACACCATCATCTTCATACTCTGACATAGCTGCACATATTACGCATAAATCCCACGAAGCTGCGAGCAAACGCAAAATTCATCCCCAACATGTAAACACTGAACCGTTACGAATTTACGTTACCAAATTGAGGCCGAAAAGCCGTAACTTTAAAATATTACAAATTTATAGGCTATAAACCCAGCTGCAGAAGCGGGGTAGTTTTGCGAACTATTTTTTCCGCTTTTTCCAGCATTTTATCATTTTCGTTTCACGTAAAAATATGTGTGCCTCTATCGAACAATTACTTTTGCTTTTTTACCATAAATGATGATTGAACCTGATTCAATTTATTATTACTACAATGCCAGAAAGTTGAGTTTATAATTTTGTAATGATTATTTAACATTTTATTGAGCATATCATTGGATTTTCTAATGTTCGTTGCATTATTATAAAGGATACCTTCGAATAGCATTTATCAATACTAGGCAGAGAAATACGTAAGAAATCTAACAATAAGGGAAAATCGAAAAATGAGGATTCAAGTTCAGCGACACGCAAATAAAAGAAAAATAAGATTCCTTAAAGCTTAAATGCCATGAATAGTCAATAAAGCTGTTTATTTACGCAAGATCAGGACAGAGGTAAGACGTAAAAACAGTTGTGTACGTTCTCTCTGCTCAAGAGTAAAGGTACAGTGAGAGGGAAAGTTTCTGAACATAAATATCAGATGTATGTATAAATAAGTAATATTTGAAATGTTATTTTGGAAAGTTCTTAATAGTAGTACCTTATTTTTTGGGTGGTGGTTCCGACATAGACCGTTGAAGGTAAAACAGAGGAAAATTGCTTATAAAAATGCCCACCATGAGCTCCAATACACGCATCGGCTGCGAGAGTTATTACGTACACCTGTAAAATTTACTATATCCTCGCTATTGCGTTGCGCTGCAACAAAAATGCGATTTCGCAGATCCTCGGCATTTTCAATTCCAGAACGACTATCGAACATTAAACACTTCATGTATCCCCCCAGAAGGAAGGCTACCGAATTTATATTGGAATTGCGCAATCCGCGGCATCCGCTTTGAAACGTGGAATTACTGATCCTGTTTCTCGATGTCAATTATTATTACTATTAATACATGACCCGTTCAGTTGTCTCAGACGGAGGATCACGCCGATTCGGAAAACGTTCTGCGTACAGTTTTGTCCAGTTTCGGCATAAATTAAAATCATATCGGTGTATTAGATATTCGTAAGGGCTGCCATTACCAACGAACGTATCCACACTCCAACCGCTACGCCAGTAGAATTGCTAGGAGAGTTCTAGGCGAAAATCCCATAAGATTTAACACAGTGGTCATAATTCACATTTTATCCCCTCCACTACCTACCTCGCCTGGTCACGTATATTCATAGCTGATCAGTGCCGAGGGAGAGGGGGTATCCACCTATGCGTGTAAGAGAGATGTCGCTATCGAGGTGGATTGCGATAATCATTTAAATCGAGATGTAACCTGTTTAGATATGATGCACTCAATTTTACTGCTTCTTCGTACGTGTATTGCGTAATTTTAGAAAATTTATATTTTATATAGAATACATTGTCATATACGCTGACAATTAAATATATAGGTCAATAACCTGAATTCATTATTCATTAAAGCAGCTATAAGACGGTTAAAATAATCCGGTTTAGCCGTTTTAACCGTTTTAGCCGTTTTAACCGTTCTAGCCGTTTGATAGCTGTTTTCATCAAACGGATAAAATGGCCTGTTTCAGCCGTTTTAGAAGTTTTAGCCGTTTAGAAGATTGGCTGCTTTAATGAATAATGGATTCAGTTTATTGACCAATATGTTTCATTGTCAGCGTATATGACATAATGTAGTCGACATAGAATATAAATTTCCTAAAATTACGCAATACACCCACGAAGAAGCAGTAAAATTGATTGCATCATATATAAACAGGTTACATCTCAATTTAAATGATTATCGCGATCCACTTCGATAGCGACATCTCTCTTACACGCATAGGTGGATACCCCCTCTCCCCCGGCAGCTATGATTATACGTGACCACGCGGGGTAGGTAGTGGAGGGGATAAAATGTGAATTGAGACCCCTGTGTTAAATCTCATGGGATTTTGACCTAGAACTCTCCTAGCTATTCTACATACGCCAATACTAATTATAAATGACAGTGCCATATGTTGATTGGTACAGGGCCGAACGCGAACAAAGAAAGTTTTCTTATTACTACATGCATGTAGAACCGGAACTTTTTGCATTGGCTCGTATGTATCTTTCACGTCTTGATTTATTCCATAGTGTACAGAATATGGGTGAATGTTACTTTACTTTAATTTCGCACAATAATATAGAAAACTTGATCAGAAACCCACTATCATTCATATAGTCATACTTCATATTTCATATAGTCATAGTCTCAGTCAAGCCATTGCTAAACGGTATAGGAATATTGCATAAGCGAATATTGCCTAAAAATTTCTTCAGCATTTTCTATAATACTGATTTGAGTGCAAGCTTTCATACACGTATCTTTATAGAAAATCTAACGGAACAATTGAAAAGTCGCGAGCAGAAAACCATTACTGATAGATCTAATTTAATGATATAAAACGCAGCATCCATAAAATCTGCAAAAACAAATAAAATTAACTGGGGAAATGGAACCCCCCGAAAAACATAAAAAGACATGAAACACGTCATTATATTTTATAGGTTTCCGACAGTATAGTTTCCTTCTCCGCTTTCTGTTGCGTTTTATGCCTTTGTCAAGTATTATAGCCCAATTGATCGATTGGTGCTTTCATTCCTAATGTAAAAAGACGTGAAAACGATACCGCAACGGTTTTACTTCGGTGGCACGACGGAATAAACAACAATGTATTATTTTTTTGTGGAGGAATCTTTGTAAGACATTGGTGGACCCGTGTGCGACAATGTGTGGAATTCTGGTCGATATAGTGCAAGACCAGCCTACCCACTAAACCTCCACATCCTCGCCACGTAAAGCATGCTTGGAACCTATATAGGCATCTACCTCGAGATGTATTACTACTGAGATACGTGAATGTATCTTTTGCGCGCTGTTATTACCCAAAGTTGGTATATACCTAACTACATTATAAATAACATTAATAGTCCCGTTTTAACAAGCCTCCAGGCTCTTAGGGGAAGGCAGGGTGTGGAATGTTATTGGCACCGGCCGGGAATCGAACCCGGGCCCTTCAATTTAATAGTTTAGCAACCAACCCAATAAACCACTACGGCTTTCCTAACTACATTATAACTTTATTTATTCAATTGTTGTAGTTATCATATGTATTACAGTAACTGCTTGTGAGATTGGTTAATAGAGAAACGGCCGTCGATTACACTTGGGCTAAATTATTACCAACGTACTACAAACTGTAGTACATGTTAAGCTTACATTAAAATAAAATCTTTTAAATATTTCTACAAAAAGATAACAGAAACTAACTATCAGTCTCCTAAAACAATACAAAACTATAGTTTAAACATGTATGTATAACAAAGCGGTACCACTCAACTAGACTAATAAACTCCCAACGTGCAATTTACTATGCGTAAATAAAATTGCGATTGGACATAATGAGCTAAATTGCGAGTACTGCGGGCATTTACATATATGTGGAGGCACGTTTGCCTATCTCAAATGTGCTACATAAATTCCAAAAATCTATTAAATTTTAATGGTTTATACACACTGCATGGACCATAAATCCAAAATTCAGTTTGTACATACATAGGTACCATACCCTCATCAGCGACCATTGCGGTCATTTAAAAGTCGGTTTTACTGGTATATCTCGTTTACATAGGTGTTAAACTATGGAATGTGCATACCGACGTCATTAGAGCACTAAAAAATTGAGTTTCAAAGTAATCACTTCACATATGTAACAATACTTACACTGCATTTGGATTACGTAACAAGTTATAATTGTGTATAAAGATAAAATCAAGAATGTTTGTAGTTACACCAGATTTGTTTATGACGTATGCAGCGTCTGTAACAAATTCATTTTGATTCAGTTACACCAACCGTGATTGCAACGAATTGTACGAAATGACATTGACATGACACAAATGTTATTAACAAAGCTTTCATAAATCTATTACTTCATTTGTAAATACTTACAGAATGTTTTATTTTATTAAAATAATGAGAAATATTCTCTGTCTAACATGTATTAGGTTGCATACACTGCAGTAAACATTATGTAAGGTCCTATCAACGCATACTCAATCATATTCTATCTCACTTGAACTAGTTCATTGATACTTAATAACTTATACTTTTATTTCACTTGCGTATACGTTTGCTTCCGGTTTCTAGATATTACGCTTGTCTTCACTTTACCGATCGATTAATGACGTAACTACAAACATTCGTGATTTCATCTTTATATATTGTCAAAGTGACAGTTAGGTTCTAACCTAAATCAAAATGTCCTGGCTATTCGCTCTTTATTTATATTCACTGATGGAACATTAGATTTTGAGGTTACTACGATAAGAAACTACTTAAAAATATACAATTTTGCTGAATATCTGAATTATCCAAATCATATGTGTGTTGCTGTTCCACCCTCTTCTTAATCTTCTTTTCCAATTTCTTCAATTTTACCTGCTCAAAAATCCCGTTTTCTTTTTCTTTCCTCGTCCCGATAACTTCTTTCTAATAATACGATAGAATTAATGTCCCAAAATTTTATTTTAATAACACTGGTCAACAAAGTTTCAGATTTACTTTGTTCCACGAGGTAAAGTGGGTGAACACTTATTTCATATCTGTCTTCAGAAGATTTCTATCAGGCAGGGTTTCAAAGTAACAAAGCAATGAAATTTTGTAAAAGTATATATTACAATACGTGTATAAATCATCCAAGAATGACGTACAAAGTGATATATTTACTTGGAAAATGTGCTGATATATGATTTTTGGCTGTACTTTGCATCAGAAACA
>JARFOC010000361.1:105952-145397 GCA_031763485.1 Osmoderma eremita | reverse complement strand
GCAACTTAGTTGCCGAAATACGTATCCAGGAATTCTTCACTCATCGAGGTGGTAAGGGTATTTTTTATTATTTTTTAATAAAAGCCAACATTGTTGTAAGATATACATAAACTACAGACACATCTGCGTACGAATCTCAATAGCAACCGTTTTCTCAGAATGCCCGTATTTTTATTCAAAAACATAAAAGGAATTGTATTGAAACAGTACCTACGCATAGCAAATAAAATTAATAATTGAGACTAGAATGCGAGTTAAAAGAAGCGCCCAATGTGTTTAGAAACCAAGCATGGTGACGTCACCAATCAGCGCTACGGTCTTGTTACTTCGGTGGAAACGGTTTGACATAATAATCATCCTATCTTTCATTCTACAAACTATAATTGTTGCTATACTTGAAAATTCATTGAAGTTGTAGTTCACAAGCAGTAGGTACATTGGAGTTAATTACATTATTACACACCATCTGCATTATGTTTTGTATTCCAGCCAACTTATAAGTAGAGAGGATTTCGCTTATGTTGTGTGCGCCATTACGTTCAGTTTAGTTTATATAGTCATAAAGAATAGCGGAAAAATATAATAATGAGCAAGATTTACTTTAAATGAGCTTGGGGTATTCTTTTTATATTCAATATAGTTTCAGTATTGAACTTTTTATATTGTTGCTCTTTCTGAATGTTCTATAAGAACCCATTACAAAATTGCCTGAACATTTTTCTTTACCTCCTAAAAATAAATGTTTCCAATTTGTATCATTTACTTCTGTAAAGTATTAGTTTAATAAATCTTCCTTTTCAATTTTAGAATTAAATGTATTCTGATAACAAAATTGTTATTATTCGACACTTTATTGCTTTTCTTGCCAGTTTTGAATGCCCTTACAGTAATACTATATACGTGTAATGAACTCTTCAGCCAGTAACTTGTGTCAAATCGTACCAATAAAGCTTTGAAATGGGATTTAAGTATATATCTGCCGTTGTACAGATGATAATAAATATCAACTTAAAAAAAACTCTTGTATAGAACATCTTTTACACTCCTGTCTCTCTTGCTCCTATATTTGAAATGAAAAGTTGGAGACAGGGTAAGTCACATCTAAGAATCGCCAAGAATGGGAAAGCAATATCCGCCATTTGTTCGTTAGATCGGCATTATACGAGCGATTTATTCGGAGATACAAACTTTCCCGGTTGATGCTTGTCATTCAAATGAAAGTTTTTTGTCTAGATTCGCTCTCCTACCACTTTTCTTTTTTCACTTTTCTTCTTTTATTCCAAATATTCTCGAGAAATGTCGACCGACGGAATCGTCCAATTCTTAAGGTTTCTGAAGCATGTCCGGCTCGAAATATGTGTGCTGTACGAATTGTCAGCTCCACACACTTAATAATCACTTTCCTTACTTTCTGTATACCTAAATACGCGAAACGATAAAAGTTTAACAATGGTAAGGTGGTATCTTAATAACAATTTGGTACGTCAACACCTTAAGTAGCTAAACAGTTTTAGTTCATTTATTTTAACGAATTTGCAGCTACATTACAGGACATTATGTAGATATATTTGGTTAGAAGATGAACTCATTGCTAGTTAATTATTACTTAAAACTATAGATACGATCATTGTTCTAAACGGTTAAGCAATAAATACTGATCTTTGGGGAAGATATCAAATTTTACACAGCTAAATGATTGGATGGATTGGATAACCTCTCCTATTTCATTGCTTTAAAGGGAAATCAAAATATTTTTCACTTATTCGCACAACCAACCAAGCATTTGCACTTCCTACTGAAACATTGAGTTTTTGTAAACAACTGGGGATAACTCAATATAACGCGGTAACCTATATACGGGGTAAGAAAATTCACATCTGCAAGTAGGACAGAAATACAACCGCCCTAGTTGCCAATGCAGTATGCCTATACTCTACACTCTCGTCGAAACTCTCGCTTCTCTATCAGTCCGATTTGGCAACGTTAGAATCCTCTTTCACAAAATTTATTCCACTCAATTTTTGATTCTTTAATAGCTGGTTTAAAGAAGCGAGAAATTTACTTAAATTATTGAGAGATCTTCTGTAATAACTTACAAAACCGAGAAATGATTTCAATCGCGTTTTATTTCGCAGTCTGGGTGCTTCTTGAATGGCTTGTTGTAAGCTTTGATGGTAATTTATGAATTTCGTACCCATTTAAAACATACCCACAATACTCAATTTTCTCCGAAAGGAATGTACTTTTAGATTGATTTATCTTGAAATTGTGTTTGAATAATCGCAGTAGAACTTAATCTAGATTTTGTAAATGGATTTCACCACCCGGGCCTGTAATTTTTATCTCACCAAGATATGCTGTCGTACCTGCTATACCCTTTAACAGTTCTTCCAGATGCCTCTGCCATATAGCAGGCGCAGACGCAATACCAAGCATTAAACGTTTGCATTGATAAAGACCTTTATCGAAAACGATTTCTGCCAATATCCGGCACGTACGTTCAAATGGAAAGTATATACATACATTTAAAAATATATAAACATACTTTTCGGATCACACTACACATCTGATTGTGTAGCCACTTACATCCTCACGCACAGGCAGATGTTTCGGGCTTCCGAACCCTCATCAGTGTACGAACTTTATACGTATTTAATGTAACCAAATGTCTACCATCGGGCTAAATTTCGAGATTTGAGCAAACGTGACTTAGTGAATTTTGGTAAATTTTTCACCACCGGCCATTATTAAAAATCTCATCAATCGTAGGTATTCAACGAAATTTTAAACGCACCACATGTACGTATATTACTGTTAGATTTAGTAACCGGCACAACGAACGTTGAACATTCGGAAAGATCAAATTTGGTAATAATATCCTCTGATTCAAGCTTTTTAATTCCCGCTTCCGCTTTGGGGAGTAACGCGAAAGGTGATGATCTTGCTTTAGCAAAAACAGGTACTGCATTCCTTTTTAGATATAATCTACCCCGAAAACCTTAAATTTTACCTATTCCCCCTGTAAAAATTATTCTATACTGATTTATTAAACTATCTACTTTATCTAATCATAGTTGACTATAATGAGGCTTACTAATTTCCCAAAAATCAAATGAATTTACCGAATCTATTCTCTAGTTAGCAAGGGATTTCAATCACCAGAAACTATGTAAATATGTAACTTGTATGTGGTATTTCGGTATAAAACGACAACGGTTATAAACTTTGAGTTCCGTTCTACAGTATGAAACTAATGTTAATTTTGTAAAATTGATGGTAGATTTTGGCAAATACGTCTCAAATTGTTACTCACCCATTACTGAGATTGCAGCTCTGCTGTCTATCTATAACCTGATTTTCCTACCATTTGCCTGTAAAAGGTTACAAACTTATTTCTAAATATCGAACGTTCATTCCCTTCTAGAAGCACAATTCCTTCTACTTGGTTCGCATGGTTCCTGAATCCCTTATTTTCTTTTAGTGCCTACACTTTTTAAGTGTCCTTTAACTTTACAATAATTGCACACAACATTTATTTTGTCGCATTGATTTGCAAAATGTCCAATACAACCACACCTATATCATTTTCCTAGCAATTTGCTTCTATTGTGTAGACTTGGGTTCTTTTTCTTCCCATGCTTCGTTGTATGTTTCTTACGAAACAGTATATCATCACGGGTTATCTTCGTACTTTTATAACGTGGTCGTTGGATTCCAAGAGCACTTGTTATATTACCTGCTTCAATTTGTTTGTGTAGTTGCGCAGCATCCCTCGCCGATAGCTCCATGCTTGCTTCTGTTTCTACAGCTTTATCCAAGGTTAAATCTTTAGTTTCTAACAATTTGTTTTGTGTTTCCCCACATCGTAATCCAAACACAAATATTCTTTAAAGCTGATTTAAGATATCTATCAAAATTCCAATTTATAGCTAGCTTTTTTAGAGCAGTTAAGAACTCCTGTAAGGGTACCATCTCGCGTTGATTCCTGTGACAAACTCGAAAGTTTTCAGCAACTTCCAAATGTCTTGGGGCTGTAGTATATATTTACCAGTTCTTTGTAGGACTTGTCCGTAGCCTTCTCTGGTGCGAGTTTATCGCACAGTAAGTCATAGGTTCTAGCACCCATATAATGTAGCAAGTACAGTAATTTGTTGCCCTTCTGCATAGCAAATACATTAAAAGCGGCCTCGAGCTTTTCCACCCATCCTTGTCAAGGGCTTTCTTACTTTCATCTTGAAAAACCCACATAATGATCACATCTTAGTTGAGTCATTAATAATTTATCAAAAGCAAATTTTAAATTAAACTTAGAGAAATGCACGTTCGTTAAGACATTTGTACTTCTGTTGGGATGTGTTATTATCCATAAAAATTAAAAGCAATTAAAGAATTCCCAAAACCGACCAATACTAGAAAATTAAAAAAAATTTCTAGGAGTTGTCAATTATTTCACTTAACCCATAACTAATTTTTCTGAAAATGTGTTCCATTATGTGAAGTATTGAGAAAGCAAACAAAAATTCATATGATTAGAGAAACATGATTTAGTCTTAAATGAAGTCAAAAGCTGCTTTTATTATAATTTAAAGCTAATTCGCCCTAACTTTTCAAAATAATTTATTTTAAGGACTGTTGCCAGTAATAATGCAATAGCGGGAGTATTATTTAAAAATTCCAAAAATATTCAATACCCCATTATAGTAGTAAACACAATATACACACTAAAATTATTCTAGTACAGATATCCATATGTTACTTCTCAATTATCTGGATTATGAGGAAAAACATTCATGTATATATTGTTTAATTTTCCAAACTGGTGTTGAAATTGGACTAATAATTAGAAAAATCAAAAGTCCTAATTATAAAAGTCGTAATTATAAATAAAATACTTCAAAATTTGAAATTCAAAAACCAAACGTATATAAACAGCAAAATCTGGCCGCCGGAACAATTGACGTACGCTTCATAACACTTTACGTAATGGTGTTTGAAAGTCGTCCTCTGGCTCGTTTCCTTCCTCTCTCTGTTTACTATTCTCCTGGTTCATGTCGTGCAGTTACATTTCTTTCTCTACGTTAGGAGTCCCCAGTGGTGCGATAATAACCTGGCCTCTTAGATTTTATGTCCTTGGGGTGAAAAATATGATATAACAAACAAATATACGTGTCCCCGGTTGAACAGCTTTAAACGTTTTGTATTATACTGTAATAAAGTTGCCTGTGTATATAATGTGCTCAATAAATTGTCGTCTCTCACATCCTTTCATTAACTTAATATAATTATCTTTTCAGTCAGTGGTGAAGAGGAGCCGAATCCGTTGCCTTGTATTGTCTATGTGCACGGCGAAAGCTTCGAATGGAACTCGGGAAATCCTTACGACGGCACAGTTCTGGCATCTACCGGTAGAGTTATTGTTGTAACAATAAACTTTAGATTGGGTGTGTTAGGTAAGTGTTAATATTCAAGGTTTTGTATGCATTGTGTTCGTTTTTATAGGCATATTAAAATGTTTGGCGTACTTTAAAGCAGAGAAGTTTACGCAGATTTTTATAATAGAAACTTGAGACTGCGCATTCATTCTCACACAATTATGGAAACGATTAGAATAATATTCTGGTTAGATTCTAGCAGTAGAATGTGGTAAAAACTATTGATCAGGCATGTGACCAGAAAGCGTAAACAATTTCCTGTCAAGATGGTGTTTGTAGAATCATATGTTGGATGATTTTATTTAGGTTTTTGACAACATCTTTCCAAATTTTCTCATGTAACTAACCACAAGCTGGTTGAATTCATATATTATTTTAGAAAGAAGACATGGTGTTTCTAGGTATCGGAAAACCTTGGGGGATGTTTGACTAACAATACATTTTGTCATCACATGTTCAAATAATTATTATTGCTCAATAAACGATATTACTACTATACGTATTATAATAATTATTATAGCATGTTATTTTGCAGATCTTAATTGCCGAAATACGTATCTAGATTTATTTATTCATTGAAGGGTAGGGGTATCTTGATTTAGTTCTATTACTGGTCCCTATTAATAAAAAAAGTGCATTGTGGTTAAATAATTAAAGGAACTGTAAAGCAGTGAGTATTCGAAATATTAATAAAAGTTATTTGAACACTGTTAGCTGAAAACTAATGTAAGTAGGAGATTACCTTTTTTTTTAAGAACGGCGTAAAGACTAGGTGTATCTAACAATATTTCGCTAATATCTAAACTTAGTGTTCGATAGATGGACGTGCAGTGACGAACTCAACATTACACTATCACATTTTCATGTGATGGCCAGGATAACCGTTAGGCACTTTCACTGTCACTACACCAATTCGAACCGTTTTAGTCTTCTCAGTCACTGAGCAAGTCCGTTGTTGTCGAGTATGGAGATTACTTCGACATTAGAGTGGCTTTCCAGCCTCTTGCGGTGTTTGTTTGCAAACCTCTTTATCTCATCTTCAACCATAGGCATCTTCAGGAGCGCTATTCTGCACCACTTAGCGATATCGCTATACGTCATGTAGTATAGCTAAATGTACAAGGAAATATAGAAGGACATGACGTATAGCGAAATCGCTAAATCGTGCAGAATATGGCTCCAGGCCTCGATGAATGTCACTGATGAACGCTACGAAGTACCCTGTTTTGGGATGTCTGAATGACTTTCAGGTTTATTTGATTTGGTGCAACTCCAAAGTTGGATGCCGTAAGCCCACACGGGCTTAAGTATTTGCTTATAATGAAGCAGTTTGTTGCGAATTGACAACTCAGAGTAGTGTCCAAGAAGACAGTACATTTTCTTGAACTTATAGTTGTTGACGTTTTTCTTCACATGTGTCCTCCATCATAGCTGGCATCCAAGGTCATGCCCAGATACTTGGCTTCACTGGCAGGCGGGATTGTTTGCTGATTGACTATCACTGGTCAGTAGCCGTATTTCTGGTTGGTGAAATTGACGTAAATCAACTTCGCCTCATTTAACTTGATGCGCAACTTTTGCCCAATGCGTGACATTGTTGGCAGCTATTTGCAGTTTGTTTGTGGCTAACTGTATGTCTTTACCTGTGGCAACAAGAGCAGTATCATCGGAAAACGTTGCAGTGACAACTCCTTCGCTCTGTGGGATACCGTTGGTGTGCAATAGGTATAGAGTACAGGTCCCAGAATACTGCCCTGTGGCATGCCAGCGGAGATATTTTTGAGTTCGGAGTATTATTCACCATGTTTGACTCTAAAGTGACGGTTAGTGATACAGAAATGAAGAATTTTGCTTATTTGTTGTGGCAAACATTTGTCTAGTTTATATCCCAAGCCTTGATGCCACATTCGGTCAAATGCTTGGGCCACGGCAAGGAATATCGTTGGGAAAATTTTTCTCTCTTCAAAACATCTCTTAATTACATCGGTAATTCGATGTACTTGATCAATGGTCGAGTGGCTATTGCGGAATCCAAACTGATGATCCGGAATAAGATTCGTTTCCCCAATAACGGTCTTGAGACGTTGCAAGAATAGCTTATCAAAGAGCTTGGATATCGTTGCCAAGATTGGCTATCACTTTACCTCAGCAATCTTCCACTGCATTGGCGCGTATCGAAGTCGTTACGCTGCGTTGAAGAAGTGCATGAGCTACGGGCCAATTCCTTGATAATTTTCACAGTTATTAAGTCATAACCTGGAGTTTTCCGCGTTTTGGGGTTATTATCAATTGTGTTGACAATTTCAGTAGATGTTATTAACCTAACTATGGCGCCATCTCTGAGAGTGGTGTGTTGAATTTCTTCCATGGCAGTTTGTGGATAAGGCTGAAAAGTATCTGCCAAATGATTGGCAAATATTTCCACCTTTTCTCCATCTCGTTGAGCCCAGTGGCCATCACTTTTGAGGATGGTCATGGTTCTTTGGCCTATTAAAAAACTTGCTTGCTCTCCAAAGGGAGTAGTCGGTGGTTTTGTCATCTGTTAACTGTCTGAGGTAGTTTTCAAAGTTTCTTTCTTAATGACCTTAATTTCATTTGTAAGCATAGATTATTTAGTACACGCTTCTCGTCAGGGAAACGAGTTTCCTCCCAATTTTTGCGGGCTTTTCTTTTTGGGTATCTGCTCTCGAATTTCTTTAACGTAATTCAAACCTGGTGCTTTTGGCTGTAGTGCGGGGTTGTTCAGAGATGACCTCTGTTCCTGTAGAGTGTGAAACTAGCTTTAAGAATAAGGTATAGTGCTAGGAATTTACGTTTTCGGATTTTTATTGTATTCTAGGTTAGTAGTTATTAACACCTATGCACAATAGGGAAAAGTGGAGTAGCGCTAGGTGAATGAATGAAATTTAGATGAAAGGAGGTGCTAAGGTATAACCTTACTTGTGTATGGAATTATCATAGTCTACAAAATCATTATTAGCTATTGATCCCTAAAGGATATTACGCTCTCATAGATACAATTTAATTCTATCTTGCAATGAAATGAACAAAACCAATATTTTGGTAAAATCTTGAATTAAATCTTCCGTTCAACTAGAGACAAATAATAAAAGTCGTGAGAATGCTGTCTTAGGGTTGTTTTCTCTATGATACTCACAGCCTTCATTCCATATAAATTAATTTTTATCCCTTATTCCAACTATACTGCTTCCCATTCGGTCGATTCCAGGGAAATCGAATTCTTTGGTACCTCATTGATATTTCCTTGTTTTCCCCCTATTTCTAAACACACCATATATTTCCTTCGCGAATTTCTCCACTGCATCGATTCACCTCTGGGGCCTCAAAGCTAAGAGAACATCTCTGCCGCTAATAAAATTGAAGGCCTGTAATAACGAACGGCAAGGTTAGGCTTCATTAACAGGCCTTTTGTACGCAGGTACGAAAAATAAAAAAAAGGAAGTAAACCATACGCTGCCATTGTACTCTGGGACCGTCGTCTCGTTAATCACGGTGACCACCGCCGCGAGAATACGAGCAATTCCCAAACGCTTGTCCGAGAAAAAAAGGCACCTGGAGGGTCTTTTATCGTGTTTTGGTTTAATTTTTGTTTAGCTGACCGGCCTCAAAGTCTGCTAAACGATCAATAGTATGTTAATCCGAAACTACATTGTGTGATAGGACAGAACGGGGTTAGTTGATATATTCCTGACGTTACATTTTCTTTAATTTTATTTTCTTTGTTGTAAGGAGATAACAAATTCATGTGCAATTCTTACCTTAATATGTGCTTTTTAACAGTTTTTAGCTTGTTTTTTATTCATACAACTTTTGAACTATACCTAAAATACAAATAATGAATATAGCTAATAATGCGCTCATTGTGCTAACTTAAATTTCTACTTGTGATGTACCTACATAGCTGCAGCCAATAAATTTGTTCTTATATTCTTTTAATAATCATAACCATTATTCGTTATGCAGTAATTATATAGTCTTGAGTTATTTTCATAGCCGATTGAAAAGTACTCTTACACCGACCATTAGTAATTATCCTTATGGTATATCAAATATAATTGAAATGGAGAAATAATATGCCAACAACAAACATTTATTGGTGGTGTCGTGCCAAAACAGTACCGGTGTAGGTAATACAACATACTGTAGATAAACATTAGCTGATAGGAACTAGGAGCACATTAGAAAAATTACAGTAGACGAATCAAAAGCAGACGAAATTTATTATAAATTATAAATTATACAACTTAGTGGCCTAACTTCTTCAAAAAAAAAACAACTGCAAATCAGAAATAACAGCTTGCAATAGTCTACCGCGCAATTCAAAAGTTCATTTATAATCACTGCACGCTTAGGGGTATTTACAATCATGAAAAAAGCCTGGACATACTCAAGGTTTTGAGTTTATAGAAGGCCCGCGACGTCACTTTTTGCGGCACGCGAAGCGGGCCTCTAAATCTATAAATTACCCTCAAATACGAAATATGCACACAAATAAAAATACGTGTGGCGCCACTTGCGACGGATAGAAGTTACTGGAAATCGGACCGATCTTGCTCGAACACCCTCGAATATTCGAGAAAGACGACACTAAAAAGCTTTAGCACCTGCGTCGCTGCGCAAGCGTCAAATGAGCGCGCAAAATTAATGATACAATACAATTTCATGTTAACCCTACTATTTTATAGTTCAGAAATGTACTAGAAAATGTTAGCGGGGATTAAGCGCCCAAAATTTGACAATTTTACGCTTGTTATTCAAGCATAAAATTAAGCTCTTCAAGTCTTCATTAGAAAAAAATGATTTTTCATTTTTTCCAAGTTGTAAAGGGCATTTTGAAGAAATGAAGGGTTTTGAGGAAGTTGCAAACTTACCTCACATAATACCATACCTATTAAAACTCACTGATAAAGTTGTATACGAAGTATTTTATAATGCGGCCCTCCAAACCGTTTTTTTTTAAGTGGTCCTGGGGACACTTGCAGTTGGACAGCCGTAGTCTACAACAACATATCCGCTAGGCAAAGTTTAAGTAAAATCCATTCTTTTAAAATTCTACAAAATACAGTTTTATGTTTTAGAAAAAGGTGTGTATACAAGAATGTATTGACCTTTTCAGATTCTTGCTACCTCTGTATCTCCGCTACTACTTAACCTACCTACTTATTAGTGCATATTAATCTGTGCTATACGCGTAATTATGATTTGCACATCCACATTCTCCATCTAAAACCACCGAGCAATAATGTAAACAAGAAGCATAACAAGTAGTAAGTGCTGACTGATATCAGGCTGCATCATAGAAATTGAGTAACTTAAAATTTTAATTGCCTGACAATCCATGTGTGTCCATATTTTACATTTCACACAGAGTATCAATTGCTCATTCGTGTTAAATTACGAATAGCGGTTCAAGCACATTAAATATAAATAGTCATTATCGTCTTTTCAGATCTGATCGTTCATTCGTTATATCCTATGCGGACTGCCGTTGTATGGTTTTTTTTATAATGCTCCTTACGGTCTCTATTTTTGTACAACACTAGGGAGTAAGTTTTCTCTTTAATTCTCTCTGCTTGAACTTTACGATTTCTCCTTGTTCTCATTTTCGAGGAGCTTCTTGTTCGGGATTATTACTCAATATCGCTCATTCTCCTTTTTATCATTATCTGCCGCGATAACGTTGAGGTATCAGAGTTGTACAGTTTTTTTATGGACAATTTATCTGTCCTCTGTCAGTAGAAGACTTGCCAAACGATGAACTAGAAAATTAAAACTAGGTACTATGTGCTGGAAGCAATGATTTGAATCTGCCATTATGCATCTGGAGTTCTTCAGTTATCAAGGTGGTATGGGAATTTTAATTATAATTTTTACTAGTTTATGCCCTAAGAGTGGCAATAATATGTTGCGGAATTTTGTAAAGCGATCTCGGACCTCGTTTACTTGTTTCGACCAGGTATGTCGATGGTCGAAACAAATACCTAGACATTTAACGTCGGCGCCCCAAGGTAGCCTAGTGTTTCCAACTCGGATGTGGTCTCTTGGGTCGCGTAAGCTTCTCGAGAATTACTAGGCAACGTACGTAGGCATCCTCAGTGCGTAATGCATAAACGTGATCTGTACATATACCGTCAGTAACGTATTTAATTTAGGCAACGACCATACCACATTGAAAGGACCAGTTCTCGTCCGATCACTGAAGTCAAACAATGTCGGGCGCGGTTAGTACTTGGATGGGTGACCGCTTGGGAATACCGCGTGTTGTTGCCACTTTTTTGGCGTCTCTTTTTCAATTACTTCAGCCCCTTGTACTTCAACTATCCCAGTACACAACCAAACAGAACTTTTATAATTTAGTTTAAGAATATTTATAGTGAGCCTCTCCACAACATATTCACTTCCTTGGCTGCATCTCTAGTTCCTTAGTTCTAGGATTTCCTTGGCCTACCTCTGTTGTTTCTCCCTGGTACTTGGGCTTCATATACTTTTTTGCAAGTCATATGCTGGGCATCACTACACTCTTCTGGTCTACCACCTCTAAAATGAGCAATGTGCACTTTAAAACGTGTTAAAATTGATCGCCTCGTTTGCCGGATATATTTTACATTACATTCTTTACAATCTATTTCATAAATTCCCGATTTCTGATGTCCCCAATTTTATCTTTGACATTTTCTAAAAGGTTATTTAAAATTTTTTTCTTTTGTACGCGATACGTAAATTATAGTCTTTGAGAATTTTTGATAGTTCTTTAGTCAATTTATGGAAAGAGTTTCACAAATCGACGGCCGCGATAACGTTGAGGTATCAGAGTTGTACAGTTTTTTATGGACAATTTATCTGTCCTTTGTCAGTGGAAAACTTAACAAACGATGAACTAGATAATTACAACTAGCTACTATGTGCTGGAAGCAATGATTTGAATCTGCCAAACAGGCTGCCTCATAGAAATTGTGTAACTTAAAATTTTAATTGCCTGACAATGCGGACTGCCGTTGTATAGTCTTTTTTTATAATGCCCCTTACGGTCTCTATTTTTGTACAACACTAGGGAGTAAGTTTTCTCTTTAATTCTCTCTGCTTCAACTTTACGATTTCTCCTTGTTCTTATTTTCGAGGAGCTTCTTGTTCGGGATTATCACACAATATCGCTCATTCTCCTTTTTATCATTATCTACTTTAATATGTAGTGTAGCCTGTGGAAGGTGATATACCTTCTCACTTTTTTCCTCATGGGAGACGTCTGACATGAGTATTCAGAAACATCCATACACTATACCACCCATTCCCAAATCCTTGCGCCCTGTACCAATCTGTACAGGTCCATGGCCGGTTGGTCTATATAGTCTTCTGGGTTCATTTTTGGTTTTCCAAAGATTCTCTGTCTTCTACGGTCCAAGCCTTGCATTCACATAAGATCTGGTATGCAGTCTCTATTATTATATATTATTATAACAGCTGGGATTCTCAATGTCAGCTCCAATTTTCTGTAGCTGTCCTTTCAGTGCCAAGTGTCCTGTCGGGAGAACTATTATTGTACGAAAGTACTAAGACTTAGTAGTTCGTCAGCCTTTTTTACTGATGGCTCCTTAATAAAGCTTTTGCAATCACTTTGCCTGTTTGTATTTTTCCCGTATTCTTTGTGTTGTTCCTGAACCCATTTTCGTATCTGCCCTCGTACTGTGTTTTTAGACACTCCCAGAGCAGGTTCTAGGCCCACGTATGCAGACGATGATCCTATGTTCGCCAACTCATCGGCTTTTACATTGCCTACGATTCCTGAATGACCAGACACCCACAACAAATCTTTTTACTTACTTAATACTATGTGAGTAGATGATAGATACTCCCACTGTATTGTTCTTATTGCACTCGTAGATAACCTATTTTGCATCAGAAGTAATGCGTGCAATTATGCTGCACCATTTTTTGTTTGGTTTGTCGCAGCCTTAACAAACAGAGAATTTTCTGTATCTTTCTGGTTTGCGTAAAGGTCTATCAGTTAACGCAGAACTGTCTCTATTGAACGTTAATCAAAGCATATATCGAGTCTGCGAATGCCATTTTGTTGTTTAAATACCAGCTTGCGAAATTCCTTTGAACTTAGAAGGTAATTAAAATCAAAATATCTCAAGAACACGATCTATAGGCACTAGGCAACCAAAGAAATAGGCAATTTACATGCCGGAAATTTTAAATTTTTATTAACGCAAATAGAAGTGACTACAAGTGAAATGGAAATAGAAAGTTCGTTTAAATACGTTAAATACTTATACTATGTGTTAGTGTTCCACCTCTTCTTGATTTTCTTTTCCGATTTTCTTCAATTTTCCTCGCCCAAAATTCGGATTTTTTATTCTCCCCTCGTTCGAGTAACGTTTAAGAACACCATGTGTTATGACCAAACATTTACTTTAATGGTAGATATTTCTAACTAATTACTTACTTCTCTCAAAATACAAAGCGACCATTCAATGACAATGACGAAATTGCGAAAATACAATAGGAGAGTATAATTAAACAAATATTCAAATTTGAAAATACAATCCATACAAAGAAGATAGGCACAAAGGGAAATATGCTCATCTAATTAATTTTCCTGATTATCACTAAATATTTATCTGGGTTCAGTTTCCTCCAAGAGCTGATTTACCTTTAATAAAGAAGAGTCATTTTACTAACTAACTACTTCTATGCTGCAGGAAGAAGATGCTGGTTTACCTTCTAGGGTTGCATTCTCAAAATGTTCTTTTATAATATTTCTACACTATTCTATTATATAAGACTGACCATCCTGATATAAAGACAATAAATAGAGAAATAATAATGATAATTCTTTACTGCCCAACAGACAGATATCTAATTACGTGACAATGTACAACAATTTAATCCTTAATTACATTCAACAATTAAACCATTGATTAAATAATAATTTATCAAGTTTAAGGGAAACCGGTGATCCTACATTTATTGTTGATATTTACTGTTATTAATTCTCTGCTGTACACACAATGACTCAGATCTGTCCTCTTGTGTCTTATTTGTGATGTAATTAATTCGAGAACACGGTAATACATTTATGGGTTTATTTTGTTCATTTTGTATCCTTGTTAACTCTTAATATGACTCCGATGAAGCAATAAAGCATTACGAAAGCTTAGTCACGTTGAATGAGGTTTTTTTATTCCTAAACTGGCTGTTGTTCCCCACATTTGTTTCCTTAACTAGTGTCCGTTAACCGATAGTTCGCGTATGTTGTTAATATATATTAATAGACGTACAAATCTTGCATAGGAGTGATCTCAACAAAATATCTGTTTTTGGAGTTTTCAAATAAAACGTTTTTTGGATACTACTTGAGGGGCGTGGTACAACAATTAGGTAGGTCTACGCAAAATTTGCATAACAATACTTTAATACAAAAAGCATATAGCTGCGAAATCACGTGACTAAAATGTAGGGACTAAAAATCATATTAAAAAAAATCGTATATCTCAACATGCTAATCCATCAACTAACCCCATTCTCCCCAACTGAAACATAAACTTGAATCACTTTTGCGTGCATTCGAGATAAAGGTATTAAGGATTTTATAAACATTCTAAATTGTAATAGAAACCCGCCATGGACTTCAGCTCGGTATACTATTATAGTACAATCTCCAGTAAGGAACAAACAGCATGTAATAAAATTAGAGTACCTAAATCCGAATGGGTTTAGATTTTACATGGCATAGAGAAATATGCATATAAACATATAGTCGGTAAATAATTTACCCAAGCATTCCCAACATTTATATGAGAAATCTGAATAATACCCTCGTTATTATAATGCTCAGACTCACAGAAAAATGAGGTTTGTATAAACGTTGCAATAATAAGAACAAGCTATCTAGGAATAATAGATATATTGCTGGCATTTCCCATTACTTTCTTACTACGGAGAAAACCTTGTTTCTTCATAAATTATCTCTTCGTTAGATACTATCAAGTCTTAACTTTTTATCTTCTCATTCTCCTAATTCCTTTTAAATGATTAATCCCTATTCATTATTTAGTTTTTTTTATTTTTTCTCTATCTTCTTTCTTTAATTTGGTTTAAAATAAATGAGCAACATAGAGGGCTAATAATTGATTCATTAGGTGATGACGTGCTACCAATCAATTTAAGCTTAATGACTATTTAAACTTATGAACAAGTTCAACCAATGTCGATCATTAGGTACTCCTCAGCTCTGATTTAAAAGCGTAAAGAAAAATGTATATGACAACACTTTTTTTTATTAAGTATTTGAGTTCATTCCGACACACTTATTGCTGAAGAATTATGCAGTTTAAAAAGCCACTCCAAATGTTAACACTAACGAAATTCAAGAAGAATCACCTGTTGTAATCAAGCACAAAATAGTAGAAAAGCGAAAAATTTTGAAACAATGGGACTAAATTGCCCGGGGATAGGGCTAAATGCAATGAGGCCGTTAAGGAATTAAACGCAATGACATCAGCAGTTAAAAATACAAAGAATTCAAAATACGTGGAAAGTCTAAGTGCAACCGAAGCAACGGAATACTCACTGTGGAAAGTCACACGAAAGATGACCAACCAAATCCTCCAATTGAGGATAATAATTGGGCAAGAAGTAATAAAGAAAGAGCAAACCTCTTTGCCCAACGCCTGTCAAATACCTTCCAGACATGTCCAACATCCATCATCACGGAGGAAGAGGATACAACCAGAGAATTCCTGGACACCCCAAGTTACCAAAAGAGACTAGAAATACACCCTAATATCCTGACTAACCAACTTGTGCAGCGAGAAAAACGCAACAATATCTAGGTTATAGGAGTTTTATTTTAAACTATGCAAATGTATTGAAGTAAATGAAACATATACATGTACAAGACATGTTTTACCGGCCACAAGTCGGAGTAAAATAATATATGGCTAACTATACCTGCAAAACTTCACGCGATTCTGCTGCCCACAAGTGTCGCAAAAAATTTAAATTTGAGCGACAATATAGGAAACTTGAAGTACAATCGAGAAATTTTGGAGGAGCGTAGAGACCGAACCAGAGGGTCTAGGCAATTGAAGTTTTCAGAGTGTATTACGCATATATGGCTAACTGTACTTGCACAACCTCACGCGATTCTGCTGCCCACAAGTGTCGCAAAAAAAGTGAAAATCCTCAAATATAAGTATAAATATAAATATTTAAATTTTGCACGTATAATAAATACAATAATATAAATATTAGAATCTTTATTATTCCTGGCGGAAAGTAACGAACCTTTATTAAATTTTACTACATATTACACATACAATACAAATACACGGCGGGGTGCATGTACAATGATATTCGAAGGTAAAATGTCTAAAGCAACTATGTTAGACTTATGTATGTTAACACGTATATCGGATGTTGTTCGTTAAATACGTTAAATTGCGACTAAAGGGAAAAAAACAAAATGTAATAAATGTTACATGAAGGCGTCCTGCCAACAACAGCCGGCAACGAAATCAGCGATGGGACAGCGGATAAGACGTCGTGCCAATCAAAGGCCGGCAACGAAATCAGTTACAACACGGATAACCGTCGTACCAACAGACTCAGTAACGAATCATACTCGGAAGGCAGGTGGAGGAGAAATATCTCTCTGGCCTAGAATCGCCACGCCTTGTATATCTTCCAGTAGATCCCCATCACGCGGTTTCATGTGGAGGGGCCGGTCTTGTGCATAGCAGATAGATCATAGCGGCAACGCGCCTGATGATGAAAACGGAAAACTAAAATACGGATAACATATGTCCTTGAAACAGAAATATAAATGCAATTTAATATCAAACTAAATACACATACAGTGCCGGATACAGAAAACTCAAAAAAACCAAATAATTGCCACAAATAATTTAACTGAACATTCGCATAAAATCCATAGTTAAGTTTTCTATGAAACTCTGCAACTATGCAACATCTCTTACTTCAGCTCTGTAATCATATTTGAGTTGCTCTCGTACAATGCGAAATATCTATCAAGGTATATCTCATATCTGCAACCTTCAAATGCAAAAGTAGTTGTTATTAAGTTAAAGAGTACCTGTTGAGTGGTATTCATAAGTGACTGACGAGCACTATGCAAGGCCGAAAGTT
Organism: Osmoderma eremita; assembly: GCA_031763485.1. Lineage (NCBI taxonomy): Eukaryota > Metazoa > Arthropoda > Insecta > Coleoptera > Scarabaeidae > Osmoderma > Osmoderma eremita. The sequence continues at coordinate 127,794 of JARFOC010000361.1, read as the reverse complement.
TGGAACTACTTTAAATAAGTGTAACATTACGAAATTATATATTTCTGAATTTTTAAGCAAAGAAATTATAGTAATGTAGTTCAACGAACCTTAGTAGGTTGTGTATGAAATATCTTCATGGGCAAAAAGTAGCACTTTAATATCTCTCATTTTTCCATTTTCTCAGAATACTTCATTTAATATTAATTTCAATCTCATTGAGTGTTGATAACTTCTTCGCCCCTATGTAATGTGCTACCACAATTTTCTTAGAAAATGCAATATCTCATTAAAAAAAACTAGTTGTTTTTGTTTTGGCCTTACCGCTCTTTGTTGGGGTTAATATGGCAGCCCTATCTTATCAACATATTCAATTTTTCATAGAACTAATTGCTATGGAGGTGTTAAGCTACTTCACTTTTGGCGAAGGTCCTCATGTTCTGTGTATACCTACTGTTCTAAACTACTTTGGCAGTGAGCAATATAAGAGTCCAGTAGCGCTTTCTTGACAATATTGAGCCAATTATGTGTCCCCAAGACCACTAAGTCATACTGTAGCAAATACTATAATTACAAATACGACATTTCAGAACCGACATATTATATGCAAAAGTTGCCATAACACGGTACCGACATTTTGGGCAAGAATGAAATCTGGTAAACGTAGCTTTGTATAAATAAGTTTGCATGTCTCTTTATCATTATTACATATATCTTAGTTAAAAGGTTTATCGAACCACTCCTAACCTCACAATAGATTGATTAGTTCGCGAAACGTGTTTGGGCAATACGTGGATTCCGTCGTCAATCGCATGAGCGAATTAAAGTAAACTTGACTATCATTAATGTTGATGTATCTTCAACACCTAAGGGTACCGGGAGGGATACCGACCACCCTTGCTGCAACCGATCTTTAGACAAATCGGCTGCCGCAACAGAGATTCGAACCTCGACGTCCTGTACAGGTGCCTAGCGCTCTTACCACTGCGCTATCCCGGCAATTACGTAAGTATGTACGTACGTACAACACACGTAAATTGTTTAGTAGGCTCGTGTTTTCATTTGTGTTGATGGGTCTCCATGAATGAATGGAACTATTGTATAAAGTCTAAACTCGTTTGTGTATATGCATAAAGAATTCTTTTAGAACGCTTTTTGGCTTATTTTTTTTTAACACGTGTGGAGGGCTCATCAATGATAGACCATTTTTTCATTTACAACAACTGTATTTATATAACGAAAATATACATGCTAAAATAATGCGCTTTCGCAGCTACGTTGCACGAAAACTCGTACGACAAAAGTATATCACCCATTGTCGTTGACGAGATCAGTACGCACCCCGTGCTCGTCGCGCACCCGTAATGTACATGTGTGGCCAAACGCGTTTAAACCTGGGTTATTACTTCAGAACAGACGTCGTGTGAGTCTCGTGCGAGATTCGGTCGTGCTCGTCGAGAATATGTGTGGCCAGAGCTTTAATTAATCAATTATGAGGTGAGAAGTGATACGAATAATCTGTTTACTATACAGTCTGACGTGCCACAAACGGCAGTCAGAACCAATGACGCCACAAATGCAAAAGGTACAATTGAAACCCTTATTTGATACCCAATCTACTCGGGGTTGCCTCGGCCAGCTTAATGGAGACGGCTGGGTTAAAGAGTTGGTGCCACTTCTGTTCAAAATTGCTCTTACTCCGAGATTCCACGTACGGAAGAACGGGGATGAATATCGTCCGGGTTAGATATTTCTTACAAAATTCATTAAGTAAGACAAACTTTGGTGTATAACTGATATGTAAATTGATATAATTGATAAGTGTAAAAAAAAAGTTACGAGGTTATGTAGGTTGAATCTAGCAATGACAGGTTTGTCCAGGTGAAGCCCTTTGAAACCGTAAAACAAATAGATGGGTGGTCACTCAACTTTACACCAAGGTACAATGTGGCTGAATTATTTAATTTCAAGTTAAGTAGTTGACCAATAAAGAACAAAATGTATATATATTTAAACAAATTCAACGATGTGTGCCAATTGACAAATAAATGAATAAATCCGACCTGTTTGATGAGTTCGTGCCTCCATCCAGGTGAGCCGGTTTCCGGTGGAAGGAATCGACCACTATTCGGCTCGGCAGACCGCGTCCCACTAGCTGGTTGGTGTGGATTTATCCCCAAAAATTCCGATTGTGATGGGCAGGTACCACAATTATGGTAATTTCCAAAATTAGGGAGTACAAATAACAGAGAAAAGAAGCCCTGGGTGGTGAGGTCTTCGTTTATGCTCCACGTGTTGAGTATATTAATTCACAAAAATCTTGTGAACGTTCCCCAATCGAACCTGATATTGTTATTGGATATAATCCCTGTATTTCAGGGCGGATTTCCCATAAATATTTCCGCAATAATTACTTACCAAAACCAATTGCTCCGCAAAATCCAATAACAGGTGTGACTTCAAACCCTGCGAGACTTAAAAAGGGCGAATTTGACCACTAGCTCGCTTACTACGCCCAACCCCAGATTTATCTGATTCGTCGATTTCTGTGGCGATATCCGATAACCGATCGCTATCGACCGTCGCGTCTAATCTATCCACCGCTAGATGGCCTTGCTACCCCCAATCCGCACGGATACTTTATTTTATTTACAAAAATACGTCGAACGAAATCGGCACGTTACAACTGCTTCACAATTCTTGCAATCCTTACTGAAGGTTTACCTCTGCCTAAATCTATTATATGATTTACTAAATACGTAGGTACTATTTATATTGCTAGTAGTACGACTTTGGAAACTAATTTCCTAAATTGTACCATATGTAAGATTAGAAACTAAGAATTTAATATACGAAAACCATGGTGTGAAATCGTATAAAATCACGATTAGTACTTAAACCATCATTCCAGAATTTGCACTAGTCTGTCATCAAAAATATCAATCTGATTGTATGTATATGATATAGACAACCTTCCACTATATAAATCAACAGCTGCCACACGGTATAAATGAACGAAATTTTCGCTACTTCATTTGGAAGCCAAATTTTATAATAAAATATTTAACACCCTTATCTAAAATAACATCTTATTCGTCAAGTTGAATTGTGTTGTTTCCTGCTCCCTATAGGCAAACATAAGGCACCATGAGGTATACTGTCGCGTAGGGTACGCGAAGGGAACGTAGTAGAGTAAATATTATCACCTGTTCAACTCCGCGGCTAAGGTACTCAGAATGATTGACTGTTTTTCTTGCCGTTCCCCGAACATTAAAAAAATGTTTCCTACCGAACCGCGATGGAAGGAACGCTATTACTGGATGCAGAGAGGTTTCGGAAGGCAGAAGAGATGGACGAGATACATAAAAGGCTTGTTCAGAAGGAAATATCCTCAGAAATACTTAGTGATGATATGTGGGACCATAATGTTTGCGAATGCTTAATAGACAAGGACCGAGCACTGAAGACTTTAATTTAATGAGGGAAGATACACAAGTTATTTATTACTAGAGATATAAATTTTGCGGTGTATCCGTTTACGGCCGATGATTTATCACTCGACACTGGGAATTTTTGTGTACCGGGCGAGGTTTTGTTGCGAATTAATAGGCGATTCCGTTGTTGGACATGAAATTAGGGAGCAAAAATTATTGATGATGGAAGGGTTTAACGATGTGCTCTCCGATGGGTATTACAATACACGAAACGGCGTGTAATTCGAAACGTTAGCTGAAATATATTCATCGAAATAGGATTCGAAAATGCGTAGTCGGTTATCCTCCTATACTACTGAACTTGAATTTGTATATTTTTAAATAAAAACACATTTTTTTCAAATATATCCCTATTTGAATCGCATCGAATTATCCTTTAAAACAAAAATTATTGTTAAGATTATAAAACCATATTGAAATCTTAATAAGGCTAATTAACAGAACTACACAAAATTTAATTATTATAGATATCTCGGTCTATTTTTAGATCGATTGAGCTAGACGACAAAATTTATATTGCCGATTGCTATTATCACCAGTTCACCTATAGTGCACGTTCAATTTAGGATATACTTAGCAATAATTAGACAATACTAACATAAGTGGACTAATCAAGGCAAAAGTTGATTCTGGAGACAGGAAGGAGTTTAGGACATAGCCCAGAGTGTGACTCTGACCATTTAGCGCAAACTTCACCACATAAAGTATTGGATTGCCCACTTGAAGAATAAGGCGTTCCACTACGAAATCGACATTACAGAACAACCAGTAGAATGGCTAAATGATTTCGAAAATCAGGTCTGAAATGTGCATGATATCACCATTTTTTAGTTCAAGCTATAGCATAGCAATGATATGGTGAAAGGGTATTAACAAAAATTGCACGGAAAAGTATTCGTTCATCAAAATGACACGAAAGGAGCAATTTTGCTTCAGTATTTCGACTTGACTTCTTGTAACAATTTCGTCACCTAGAACCTAAGAAAATATTATAGCATAGGTAGGCACTACCCTTCTCAATTTTCTCAATGCAAGTAAGAGATTCCGCTTATGTTAGAGTGAACATATTTCTTTCAATCAACAAATCAGTTTGACGGTAACATATTAGTATTCCGTCCAAGTAATTGCATGACTGAACTACAGAACCTTGTTTTCTATTAACAAATGTAAAGTATATACACTACAACATTGATTATTGACGAAAGTGTTTAGTTTAGAATTTTGTGTAATTTCTTAATATCCTGTTACGGTAAATGCGTTTGTAAATAACTCTGTAATTCACTTTTTTCGAGTATGATGTCCTTAATTTCAGTGCTTAAGATGGGACAATCACTGGTTTTAATTGTGAAAATGAATAGGGTGCAAATTGCTGAAATTAAGACTGGTGTAGTTTAGAAACTAAATAGCATAAAACAAATTATAACAATAACATATATAATCGGTGCTCGTAAACACAAATGGAGGGTTGGATATGATTGTTATTCAGGGAATATCCGAATGGCTAAATATCTACAATAACCTTGGCATAAATTAGCTGATATGAATTACTAATTGTTAGATCCATCGTGAGATTAATATATCTGTGACAGATTAGACGGGGATTATATGTTAAATTTCATCTCCTAACGTTAGCATCAGGCATCTTCATGATAAATGTAGGTTACAGTTATTATCAACAAAATACCATTTTACACAATTTTCATTTGACACTTTTTAACGTAACTTCCTTTACGAGTGGTAGGATGGAAAATGGTATGTCTTCGAAAACCATTAATAACTTCGGTTAACCTTAACAGATTTTAATGTTTCTGAGTCCACTTGAAAGCGAATTTTACAAAGAATTGAACCGTGTGTAGTAGGGAATAGGGAAATAACCGAAGGGAATGGTGAAAACCAGAAACTGCGAGCTTTCTTTGTTACATAGTTATAGTCATTAGAAGAGAATAATGAAAGTGTTAAATGAAACTTGTGGAAATCGTCTGAGTATTTTGTTGATAATAACTTTAATCTACATTTATTTTAATCTTAAGGGAAAATGTATTTTTTTTAAAAATACATCTGAAGAGTTACGCCCTCTGACGGTCAGTTTGGACAGTTAAAAATATTTTTGTTGAAATTCTCTTCATTACCTTTATCATCAAGATTTCTGCCCCACGGTTGTAAGATGAACGGTTGCCGAAATATGGCCGTTGGCCGACCTTAATCAGATTCAGATAATTATCATGTTAATTATTGAATGCATTTTCTTGATAGGTGGAAGGGAAGTTGAAGAACATCTTTTATTTACCAACATATTTAGTGTTATATTGAATATGCATAGTGTAAATATTAAGAATCAGCAAAAACATGTGCGAGTGTCAAAATTATTGTGTCACAATCGCTTTGTATACTTCACAAAACATCTAAATCACATTCGGTAAGCGACGTCATTACATCAATAGATGTACATCCACTTATTAAAACAACTCCCGAATACAACAGCTGTGTGACGTAATACAAATGCTTCTCTTACAGAATGTTCCAAAGAAAATTAATAGATATGCAATCCAATATGTTCATTCCTGCGAATGTATTCAAGTATCATCCTATTTGTTTACAGAATGTCGTTACAAAGTACAGTCTTAAAATTGAGTAACCGGTTCTTTTCTTTTTCGCATTAATTTTACATACTGTTATTTCAAAAGTCTCGCGAATCAGTGCGGGAAGTTTAATAGAGTTAGTGTCTATACAATTTATTAGGAAAAGGCCATGTTACTTTACGTGCATCATAAATTCTCCCATTTGCATAATTCTCGGAAGATCTCATATTACTTTGGACAGGGCGTTGGCATGAACTCTGCCATAGTCTAGCTCGATTCAACCTGCTGCAGTAATCTCGTTATTGTAACGCTGAAGTTAACCTTACCGCTAACGGCGCAGTCAACAGGAGCAACACCAACGTAATATTCCGTTGAAAATCCTCGTTGCAATTCATTTAGAAAGGAAAGCGTCTTACTTTCGGATGAAAATACGTGGAGCGGCAAACAATTCGACAGTTTGCACATTTAGACTTCTGGACGCGTTAGGGTTTTCCTATGATTAATTTAGTGATTAATGTTTCATTTTCACGGGAAAGTAATTTAAATTATGCTTTACTAAATCCTCCAATTTCCTTTGAGATCTTAAGGATTAACTATTCTGATAAAGTATGAGAGCGATGGTGCTAACTAGAATATACTTATGCTTTGGACGTCTACGTTGAATTCTTTCCTGCTTAATACTATTACAGCGGAGGGAGTAATTATGTTGGAACTTTATATCTCTAAAGGGTTCTTTGCATTTGCTTACGATATTTATAAATTTGGGTAGAGTATTCTTAACTGAATGCATTCTAGAATTATTTAATCCCTAGTTCTTCATGTGCCTCTGCATCTATTGCAGTTGGCAATGAAGTAGTAACCCTTCGTGCTAAGGACCTTCGGATAGTGTGTCAATTTTTCGATCGCGTTGCGGAAATTGTTTCATCAGGATGATTACTAACGCCCCTTCACTAAAAGCGCTAACCTTTCTTTGTGCGCTTACCCTTACCTTAAGTACGCTGCAGTCATATGGTGCCTATACTATGATGTGCATAAAAGGACAATTCAAAGTGTTCAGAAGCATTTCCTTAAATGCTTATCGTTTATAGAAAGTAATACTTACCCCTGCAGAAGTTTTCCATATGACGTACGTTCAAAACATGTCCAAAACAAGTACACGTACAAGCAGTTGAGAAGGTATTTTTAATTTGAACGATTTAGCTTGAAATTGAAAATATGTTCTCACTTATCAGAAGATATAAAATTAAATTGATATTTTAGCAAGTTTCAATTTATATTTGAAAATAAAGAAAAGTAATCGTCTCAGAGCTGTATATCTTTGGGTCTATCTTATTTGCACGTGGGTTGTAAAAGGACCGTTACTCTGCCTCTCTAATGGTGTTGAATTTTTTGTATACGTTCTTAGGATAACCTTTGCCAACCAAGATAATCTAAATGAAAAATGCCTCCAGCTAGAAGAACAAAGTACTGGAATGTGGATAACCGCATTCGGCTCTTCAGAGACTTAGGGAACGCCGTTATAATGATGGCAGCGTCAGTAATCTATTTACCTTACATCTCAAGGAAGCTGTGGAGCGCTACAACTTAGAAATGAGCACATACAAAAGAACAGGAAAGGCTCCGTTGTGGAAGCAAAGGGGTAAATTACGATTAAATGTTGGCTTTGTTAATGAAATATAAATAATACCCTTCCACGTCCGTCCGAAATTTGGGCAATGCATTAAACTAATTAATATCATCGCAATGAGAGCTGCACTCTACGTTAATTACTCTATGTATGTTGCATATACATATATATTTATACAACGATCACCTACAACTATGTATCTTTAAAATTACAAGGGGCACAAAGGCGGCCTTCAGTCTGCATCAGGAAAATTATACAGTTACTGTTGTGGCAGAGCAACTGAATAAAGAAAAGAGAGAAATGAGGTTAATAAAATTAAAAGGTGTCTTCCTATTGTGGTAGAACGTAGTATGTAAATACTGAAAACGTACAGCCAAAAGTTGTATTCACGTACATTTGATTATCACTGCAGTAGAAATATGCATAGAAATACGAATACATTAAACTTTACTTTTGGAATATTTCGTTAAAGAAAATGGCTTTCTTTGCAATTTGACAAGAGAACAAGAACTTTTTGCAAATCATTCACGAAATAAATATTCATTGATATGTGTATTTAATGTAACTACATACATGTAGAAAATACGTTTTCTTACAAAGAATTAATATTTACGTATTTTTATATTCAATAAAAACATCAATTATTTCAAATTGTGTGGAGTAAACAGAATTAAATTTATTTCCAGCTGTTTACACAAACGCAGTAACCCAAAAAATAAACTGCCTACAGCAATTTAACTTACCGAAAGATATGGACACCTTACAACTTGACAGGAGAGTAAGGACTTTCTATAAATCTCTTGGTGAAACAAATATTGGCATATGTAAAATAACTACCTGTCGAAAACATGTTTTCCTACAAAGAAGCAATATATTTGCATTCTATTTGAGAACCCAATCATTTGAAACTGTAACAAGTCAACCAAACTTAATTTATTTCCATGTGTTTAGACAAATCGAATATTTACAGAAACAGAAACGTGGAAAGATCAGGAGGCCCTAAAAATGCAAATGTAACCTCTAAGTGTTTTATTTTTATCTCTACATTGTATAGATTAACAGTTTTCTCATATAAAACCGTATCCTTAACGAGTATTCTATGGTTTGAAAGAAAACCTGGTTTGTTGTGCTCTTTCTTCCTTATGGGAGCCGTCTGACATAAGTCTCCGGAAACACTTCAGCCTTTTGCCCTTTGTACCCATGTACTATACCACCCATTTACAAACCCTTGTGCCCTGTCACAATCTGTACAGGTGCTTGGCCGGTTGGTCTATATAGCCTTCTTGGTTCATTTTTGGTTTCCCAAAGATTGCCTGTCTTCTAGGGTCTAAGGCCTTGCATTCACATAGGATGTGGTATGCAGTCTCTATTTCCCCTTCATACAGTCTACAGCTTGGGTCCTCAATGTCAACCCCAATTTTCTGTATGTGTCCTCGCAGTGTCCTATCAGAAGACTTATTACTTAGTAGGTGATTCCGACTAAAATTTAGTCGTTCATCAGGTTTCTTTACTGATGGCTCATTAATAAAGGTTTTGCCATGACTTTGCCTGGGTGCATTTTTCCAGTTTTCTGTGTTGTTCTTAGACCAATTTTCGTATATGCCCTCGTACTGTGTTTTAGACAGTTCCAGGGCAGATTCTGGGCCCAAATATGAAGACGATGATCATATCGTCGCTAGCTCATCGTATTTTTCATTACCAACGAATCCCTAATGCCCAGATACCAACACCAAAGTAACGTTATTGCGTTCCCCGAGCACATTCGGTTCCCGTATGCATGCCCAAACCAGCCTTGGGGATAGTCATTCTCCTATTCCCTAACTGCCTATATATTCCAGCTCCAGATCAATGCTCGGTCTGTATACCCGACCAGCTTCCCGAGCTTGTCCCTGTATGTTGCTTTTTCCCAGGTTTTCTAATCCGTGATTTCCGCTTCTAATTCCCCTGAGTAACATACACACCTTAGGCAACATAAGGTTCGGGCCCTTTTGTAACATTATTTGATAAACGCCATCCGGTCCTGGCGTTTCATATTGTTTAAATGAGCTGATATACTCTCTTTTACAGGTACCAAACCAGGGAATTGCTCCAATATTGGAGTAATTTGTTGTTTGGCTATGAGTTTTTGGCTATAAGTTGATATACCAATTGCACGTTCTCGATCCAGGAAACACACCGCGGCATCCTTTTTTTGCAAGTGTGTCGGTTGTCTCATTGCCTTGAATGAGAAAGCGCCACGGAATCCAGATTAGGGTTAGCTTGTTAGCTGCCGCCATTGTATTTAGAATGGTTTTGCAATTCCAGATCAGTTTGGGGTTGAAGTTATGCGCCTTGTTGAAAATTTTTATGGATTGGTGTGTGAGATTCTTTTTCAAAACCTCTCTTGCGCGCATCTCAATGGCATAGAATTCAGCTTGAAAAATTGTTCTGTGTCCAAGGTTGTGGTGTTTTTCAACTCTCGGATTATTCCTGGCTATTCCTGGTCCATCCGTAAACTGGCGCGTGTCTGGTTGCGACAATTTGGTTTCGTTACATCTCCATTCCTCTATATTTGAGTAGGAGTTAGTCAAGAATGTGTCGATTATGTGTCGTGCACATCATGTCAGATGGCATTCTCAGCATGGTGTCGGAGATAACCGTATCCAACAGCTTATATGGCTATTACACATATATACGTGTAGATTGATTCGCTATGTACCAGAAGCAAAATCTAATCTAGCAAAGCTAATCTAGCGTGCCTTTTCAAAGCAATATGCAGACACGGGAGTTTCAGAAGAGTTTCTAATGCCAAATGTTAGATGTATCTTAATAATTTTGGCGCTCATTATGTTAGAGCTAATGGTTGTATTTAGCACCTCTTTCCTGTTGCAGGTAACGGAGGCTGGTTTAGAGCCAACGTTATTGACAATTAGCCCTTCCTCTGAAATGTAGTTAAAAAGTGTTCGACCTCTGTGGTTAATGTCGGCGCTTCACCAACCGATATGGTGAGAATTAACGTCGCAGTTCAGATCACACAATCAGATGAACTGTAGGCGATTAGTTCTCGCATATCAGCTGAAGCGGGCTGTTCCCCTTGTGTATCTCGCGGGAAGTAAGCTGACATCTCTCCATTTTCCATTCTCATTTTCAGCAGTGCAGCCTAGCAGTTGCGAGTGCAGAAACCTGAAGGCATAAACATATTTATGTTGTTCCTGAGGATTACACAGGCTCTGGGCTTATCGCCCATTGGCAAAACTCTACTAGGAACTCCTCCCAGCCCCCTTACTTTGCCTGAGTTGGATAGTCATGGTTCCTGTGCGAAGGCCACAATGGCTTGCATTCAAGGGAATCGCGGCAGCAGCAAGGATTGGTGCTGCCGCGCTTGCATGTTGGAATTTTATTTGCAAGCAATTATTTGTGGGTCTTATCCGCTCCAGTTTATTATTGAGTTGTTTAGATGATATTTAGACAAAAACTGAAAACTACTTATACAAGCTATTTTTATCATCTTAAATTGTGTCATAAACACATGATACAGAAGAAGAAATATTGTATACATATAAAAAACATCCTATGTGTAATAAATATCATACAATTAATAAAAACATACAATAATGATAAATAATGATTAAACTTCTATCCTATAGACGTGGGTGTTGATTAAATGCTTACTGTGAGCGGACTACCAAACCGCAAACGAATATGCTAGGCTCATAAAAACCAATACAAGGTTGACATCTTACTCTACTAATTAGACACCTGCGACGTATATGTGTATGTGTATTGTATTCCTTATATGCCCTATAATTGGTTACCTGTTGGACAATAAACGTATATTATTATTATTATTAATAGAAAGATAGATGAGCGGAAAAATGTGGATTCCAAAAATATTCCGATTACTATAAAGTTTACCCCGGTTTAATTATTTTTATCTTAATTTTAGAAAAATATGTGGGAAGCACGAGTATGTTGGAGAAGAACTATAGTACCCTAGGTTTACGTTATTTAAACCTTTCCATAGAGATTTAATAACGTATTTGATTCAATAGCCACGAGATACTAAACGTAAAGTACGTTTATATTTAAAAAAAAAAACGTTGGTGACATATTTATGATAACCTTTGTGGAATTTGGATAGTTTGGTTCAGAATATATTCATAGTATTTCTATAATTGCCTTCCTTTATGTATATAATAATAAAAAAATATTCTTAAAAAGATATTCTTTTCTTGTGTTACTAGTAGAAATAATTTACAATTTTTTTTAAATTTACTTTCTATATACACAAATATTATATCATATATTTTATATGTGTAATACGGACAAGATCATACATACATACCTACCGTATATAAAGAAAGCTCGTTATAAATTATGTATGGCAGAAGTTTGTCGGTCCCGACAAAACTTATTGTCCTAACAGCAATTCAGCCATTACGATGCAAACCGCGGTATATTGCATAAGGGATAGTGACGTGTTCGCTCTTATTTCATGTTTATTGGGATTTTCCGGTGAACGTCGTATTGGAGAGTCGGTACGTGGGCTTCAGAAATTGGAATTCGTTCTCCGTTCTATTTCGCTTTATTGCTTGGCAGATGTCGATTAACGGGATGATGACGAGCGGAACATTGAATTATGACCTTTATTCCGACAGCGTTGTACAGGGATTGTTGTATGCCCGCCCCAATATCTGGTCCTCAGCGCTGTTTCGCTTGTGTTTGCATTTGTATTAGTATGAATAAGCTACCCTTGTTTGTATCAATTGATAACGTCTTGTTCGAAATAAGAGTGGTCACGGGTAGTGATTGCATTGGATTTGCTTTGTTGGCAAATTAATTTCATAAACTAATTTGTATATTGGCGAGAGGTTTCCGAGCTCTTTATTTTTGGATTTCAATTTTTGCGAACTCACGATATTCCGGGAAACGCATTTCTTATTACAAAAAGATGAAGCATTCACATAAGACGCACCTTTGTCCGCCTATATTTAGATGATTTGTGTCCAAATCTTTGGATAGGAAGGAGAGAGGCACTTGAATTGCCAAATCTAACACCCCGTGGTTACCTATTGTGGGATACTTAAAAAGTAATGTCTACTTTATTAATTGGCCGCTAAATTTGGCAGATGTAAAAGAATGTATTTGTGAAGCCATCTGTCACACATCTCCAATGATGTTCGAAAATATTTTATTTATGGTCTAGCACACTCTCAAGCTGTCAATAGTGAACAATTTGAACATTTAAGTTAGGCTTTGTTTCCATCTCATCCAGGATCAACAACGATTAAGAATACAATCTGATTCCTCTTTCCAGCACTAGCTTTCCAGCGAATTTCATCACTATTGTGCGAAAATTTTGAAGTTATAAAATCAATAATTAAATAATAAAACAATAATTCTTTGCCTGGTTTCCAAACAAGTTGGCTGCGGGTGAGGACCTCATACCATATTATTAGAGATGCTCCCTTTGTTTTAAGTAAACCTGTTTCTAGAATCATTAAAATGGCAATTAGGACATCCACTTTTCCAGACACATGGAAGCGTACGCGAATTGTAGCAATTTATAAAAAGGGCAATAATACTTGATTTACGAATTACCGACCCAGATCTATTTTGAATAATAAAGTTCTCGAACAATACTTGTACAGCCCTATATATATTAATGTAAAACATATCCACATCAACATGGTTTCATGCTTGGCAGTTCTACAACAAGCTCCTTTATTCAGCATGAAATTCTGGATGGTCAGGGGCAGGTTGATACAGTATGCAACAACTTTTCACATGCCATTGATACGCTCCATCACAAACTTGTTTTACAGAAGGTTGACTGCTTTGGCTTTTCATCCACTTCAAATTCTGTTATACGGTTGACGAGGGGAATCTTTGTGTTCTCTAAACACGTCTCCCGAATTAATTATAATTTTGTGCGGGAGGAGTAAACAAATAGGTATTTTGGCATGTAGGATTTTTGCAAAAAAAATTGCTTTTGTTCTATTTTTTTCAAAAATAACTGAAGCACTGATTTCAGAAGCTATTTAAGTCACAAATAAGAATAGTGGAGATAATTAGAAAAAAAATATTAAACGCTTACTAACATTTCCGGATCCAGTATGAAATGGCGAACAGCTTCTATCAGCATAAAAGCGAACGAAATATGATAAAACCGAGGACTGTCGGTTATGTCATAAAGCCCCAAAAGGTCAAATGTCACGTGGATTTAGGTTGTTTCTGGAATAGGTAAGTAAGTAAAGACTTGCAATGTAATTTTTAAAAATGTTTAATATGAAAAGTACTAAACGAATGTATTGATTCACTTTTCACATTCTTTCTGAACTGTGGGCCACCTCAAAATGTCTTTCCAAAAGTTCTGGTTTCCTTGATTTTGGTCCACAAACTTATAACATTTTTTTAAATGCTCCATTACCTTCGCAGATATTAGGAACTTTTCCGTTGGGGATGGCAACTGGAAACATGATTGTTCTAACTCCTCGCACTATCAGGGGAAACGTGTTAGTGACGAGTCCTCGGATGTACTCCAATAGGACGACAATAGAACCTTTACCATTTTCCGCACTGTATAAAAAGTAGTTAAAGCTGGCAATATGGAAGTGTACTTTTGTGTTTCTAAGTACTGATTTGGCTGATGTTTCTATTGAAATTGCATCTATTGTAAAATATTTGCGCCACCAATTTCGGAAATCTTTGATATGTGAGATATCTATTACATGAACTGTAAAGTTATGTTTAACAGAAGAAGTTACTATCGCATCAACGAACCCCATTATGGTATATACTCTATCTGTTTTCCTTACTTTGCCCTTCATCAGACCAAAGTCTCTATCAGATGGGAGAAACAAATGACCGGAAAAATATTTCCACCTATTGAAACCTTCCTTGACAAGGGTTTAACAGAATCGTAGAAATATATGACTTTTACTTTGCCCTCGGCGATTATCGCAAAAGAGCTGTAGCTCTCTAATATTACAGTCAACATAACTATTGATGTACTCCAACAAAAACCTACAAACTTCGTTAGGGCTTTTTTTAACTTGGCCTTAATGATACATGAAAAAAAGTGCATCATTGGTTTTCAGATTTTCTACCCCAAAGATGCTAATAGTTAGTTATGATAAATAAAATAGATCTTGAGCAGGGCATCTGGGTAATGGCAAATTTTGTAATATAGTCAAACGAAAGCGCAAGCACAGGATAATGTGAGTACGACACAATTTTTAGGCATTATAGAATTTCTTTGATCGACGCTTATGCACCAGAAGTTCTGCTGTAGTAACTCTTTTAGTTAAGTATCGTTAAGAGACTTGTTCTTTGGCTTTACAGACAAGGTTTCACAATCGTTACACACATCTACTTATGGTCCTCCGAACAAAAAACTGAACTTTTCCCTGAACATTTTGTTATAATATTCATACTGCCCTTTTGCTGTAGGCTATTTTTCCAAAAATAAAGAATGTATTATTCAAACATTCAATTTCGCATCCAGATAATGCGTTTGTTTAGTTAGAAATGATGACATATGCTCAATAATAGAAATAATTTCCGAAGGCTTTAAAGCAGAAACATCCCAAGTTCTGGATATGCGTTCTTTCTGCACTCACTATATATTTTCAGGCCGTTTAAAATACGTTAGAGTTTTGATCTAAAGATGGTTCTGCACTCAGTCAATGCGTCTATGTCTTGTGAAGGTTATTTCATGTATAACTCAAATATGATAAAAATGGAACTTTGGTTGTTTCTGAAAACAGTGCTTCAACTACTTTAGAATCAATTATAAATTGAGTAGTAGATTCACCGGAACATTTAATATATTCCTAAGGATTAGGTATACTGTATGTATACTTATGTTAGTATTCTACCAGGGTTGCATATTATTGTATGGAAGTACACCGTAAAGTAATATAAAATTTGCATACTATACGCTTATAATGGTATTTGGGTTTGCCATTTATTTCTGAATAAACGAAACACAATAGACTGATGTGAATAATTTCATTTGTTTGTTCGTTGATTTTGTAGAAGCGTGAATTCCTGAATGAAAGCGCTCGAATGCTATTAATAATTTTACAATACACATGTAGGCAATTGAAGTAAAATTACATAAATCAATTATGGTCACAATGAACGTTGTACATGTAATAAAATAAGCAATATGCAAGAGTTCCCTTGTGCTGCTTATTATATAAAAAATGCTCTTTGTGAAATGTATTCTATTTTATGCATTAACCAGTTACATTGAAATATGAAGATAGAAAACATTTTTCCTCAGTTTAGTTTGGGAGTTAAACGGTAACTTAAACTTAGTAAATAAAATCTGTTTCATTCCCATATACAAATTTACATTAAAGTAGAGTATGTATTTTCAAACCTGCCCGTCTGGATATTACTACAGCGTCGACTTTCAACAAATATTAACGGTTTGGATGAAAGTGATTTACGAACGTGCTTTCGGTTTTAATTGCTTACCATTTTATATCCTTGATATTATGTAAACGTTTTCAAGACACAATTCTCTTGATTAACCTTAAATGCGAACCAACTATATGTATTTTAAATAAACCGAAAAGATATGTATTCAAACCAAAATAAAGATATGTGCAAATTGCATCTTAATAAATAATAAATAATTCAAAATTAAAAATAAAAAAATATTGTGTCTGTAATATTTTTCGGACATATTATAATAATAATATAAATATTGTCAGTACGTGCAAGACATATTGAATCAAACCCTGCACAGCTGTGGTCATTCCAGAGCATTTCAGAAGCGTGATGTAGTTAATGCTTTTGTCACACCTTTTTCTTAAGTGCTTACACCACGGGACCCTTCTGACTTAGCTTTGGATTTATAGTGTCTGAGGATGCGCTAGTTCTTACTATGTCGAAATTTCAGAGTGTATATAAAATTCCACTCAAAAAGATTCGCCATTGCATTTCCAGTTCTCGGGAAGCACGCAAAAATTGTTCCTGTTTTTAGAAACGGTGACAAGGATCAAATAGCAGACTTACGAACAGCATTAAATACACCTCCATTTATTATAACATCAAGTCGTATATTTCGCCATTACAGTAGGATTTTTCACCAGTCGTTCGACTGTTATATACCTTATCTCTTTTTTGCAGTTCGTTAGCGAAATTGTGGATAATGGTGGACAAGTAGATACCGATACTACTGATGTTTCTGGGGTCTTTGACACTATGGATCACAGAAGCAAATTATTGTCTTATGATTTCTCTTCTAATCTGGTAAACCTTATGTCACAATATTTAAGCAACCGTTAAAACTTTGTGGTTTTGAATGGTTTCAAATGATTTAATTTTTTTCGTTAGGTGGGGTCTCTATTCTCCATAATATTTCTTAATGGTTTATTGATTCTGTGTTATGCGGATGATGTCAAATTACTCTCCACTATATCCAGTATTACCCTTCAAAATGATATTAATATCATAGTTAGTTGGTTAAGATTCAATAAACTGAAATAATAAATAAATAATAATAAACATATTGTGTCGTATGCTCGTTATGATACACCTATTTCATTTGTTTATTCTGTTGACTGTCATGCCCTTGAAAGGATATATATTATCAGGATCTTGGAATAACTATTGACTACAAATTATTGTTTAATGTTAGATGGTGTTATAAAATGTTTATACTTTGCTTTTCTTTTGTTGTCAGTAAATTCGAATGCCTCCGTTGTCTGGTACCCCTTCTATAATACACAGATTAATTATACTGAACAGAAACCGTTTTCAAAATTGTTAACTTCTAGGTCTACCGGCAACTTTCCTTATTAACTACGATATACGCTACTAACACAGCATCACTCTACTTCCTTAAAATGTCGGGAAGCATGGCATAGCGCCCAATTGTGTATAAATTAATACACAGTAAAGTAAACTGCCCTCAGCTTCTTAGCGCCATCCCTTTTCATGAATATCGTATATCATCAAGGGTTATATCGACATTCCACTATGATGCGGCGCATGCTACCATCCTTTTACTAACCCCTCTGTCACACATGCGATGGAATGGGTTTAACTTAACGACATATTTACAGGCAGCCTCAAGTGATATATTTACCATTGAATTTTTTATTTTTTATTGCATTTACCTGACAATTGCGTATCCATTTCCATTAATTTATTGTTATACGTATTGTATTTATGCGCTTTTGTGATTTGTATTAATTTGTCCTGTAATTGGAATTTATCCGTTGGGCAATAAATTCTATTCAATTGCTATTATATATAGTACTATTACATTATTTATAGAAAAAAGTTACTGCATCAAGCCAACATTTCTTGTTAAGAGAATTACTTGTGATTTTCTTATAGAGAGTGTAAATTCGAAAACTTTCCGCCTCTAGCATCTTTACTTTAGTAAATAATATTGAAATTCGGTGGGAGACACGGCAATTTGAGTTCGCAATGGCACGTTTATGGGGTATTTCGCTTCTCTACAGTTCAACCCTTTGGGAGGGCAGGCTTAACTCCTAAAATTTGCAGTAACTTTTCCTAGAATAAAGAATAACCGGAAGTTATTTGTTCTACGATTTGTTTTTATTATTCTCAGGGTAGCATTTATTTATCTATTTTGCTGTGAGTAAAGACAATATATTAACGTATTTTTCGACAATTCACTGATTTCCCGAACACGTGTTCCAATTTATTGTGAGGTGATTCGATAGATTGTGTTTACTTTGTTGTTAAACTGTATATTGTTGTGGAGGCACAGGAAAACTTATTTAGTTATTCATTATGCTTTAAGTAGTAACAAAGTCTGGTTTCAAATAGCTCCCTTACGTTTTGAAATAGTTCAACTGGAAGTAATATGCAGATTACTTCCAGTTGATTCTAAGATCATCAACATAAACAGGCTGTGTTTTGTAAACAATGGATTTAAGATGTTTGCGAGAAAAGACGCCTGTTAGTATACTTTTTGTATAGGTGATTGTCTAAGAAAATGAAGTATACCTATAAACCCGAAAGTTATTATCCAAAATACTTTTAAAGCAATGTAATTTCGTGAGAGTACGATACAGTAAATGTTGTTGGAATTTAATAAATTGCCAAAGTTGAGGTGAAAGTATGACGTGCGCACGTGAATAAAAATTGATGATAGGAAGTAAGCACTCAACGCCAGTATTTTGTGTCGAGGAAAATGCGAACTGATTTTCTCGAATAAAAAGCTATACGCGTACCCAACTTTTTCAATATCACCCAATACATAAATTACATTTAATGTCAATGTGCTCCGTTATCAATCAAACGCAAACCCTCAAAAAAGCGAATGAAATGTAGGTTCCGACTTATTCGATCCAGCAAAGATATTCTCCATTTGTTTTTGAGAATATATGTGCAGTCGTTTGCGGGCATTACCAAAAGTAGTAGAATATTAATGCTAAAAACGTAATTTTGTGACCCTAAAGCTTTATAACAAAGAATATCTATGAGTCAATTTACAATAATGCGATTGCTGTTCTTGCAGTGTAGTGTGCACTTACATACAATTAATAACGTTTACTTTTAATTTTTTTTTTATAAAAATTTTGGATCAATCTGTTTTCATAAACTAATGTGTACCTGTATTTTTTTTAAATGCTACTGCAGTATGCATAATACATCTTCACAAACATAAATATGGAAACAACTATTTCGTACAGTACGTGTTTCATAAAATCCAGTACACAAATACAGTGAATTATTAAGGTGCGAATCCATGATGAAACTGTTTGGTGAGTTTTTTGTGTCACGCCACAAAAAACTCAACAATCACTATGGAAACAGTAGTTTAGCTCGTGACTTATTTTAAAACGTTATATAAAGCATCGCTCATGAAACTTTTGTTTCATACATAAATGTCGCCGTTTAAACACGATATGTGATTTAACTCATGTGAATTTTTTATCACACCTACAGCAAGTGAGTTATTCAGTGTCTCATGAAACATTTTTGACGTTTAAACTAAGATAGTGGGTATTAAACTAGTACATATTTGCATATAATATATTTATTCGAGAAAAATAATACAAATTTTGTCATTATTGGCAATTATTATCATTATTTTCATAATATACTGTTACACTCACCGTGTAACCGAAAAACAATTCTCTTTTTCTAAAATATTATTTTATGATGTTTCGTAACTATTTATTTAGGATAAGTTTCAGAATTGTTTCCCTCTAGATTTTAGTCAACTTCTGCATTCATAAAATTTTCCCTTGAACTAAGTAATAAACCGATTTACATTTATTATCGAAAAATTCCACATCAGTGGAATGGAACAGTACGAATGCGTCA
This sequence comes from Osmoderma eremita, assembly GCA_031763485.1. Taxonomy (NCBI): domain Eukaryota; kingdom Metazoa; phylum Arthropoda; class Insecta; order Coleoptera; family Scarabaeidae; genus Osmoderma; species Osmoderma eremita. Next base: position 107,812 of record JARFOC010000361.1, on the reverse strand, counting down.
CAACTTTAACAGCCCCCGGTAACAAACGTCCCAAATCAGGTAGGCCAACGGAGACCCTCTTTGTTCGGTGCCTACAGGAGATATGCATTTTAATAATTTGAATTTAAAATTATATTTAATCTCTTTCTTATAAATTATAGTGTTGTGAGATATCATTTTAATCCTTATGACATTGCAATTTCTCTGAACGAATTAATACGTAATTAACCCGTGATTCAAGACAGTAAAGCTTTGTTTTCACATAATATTTGTAAATGAATATTTGCCGGCCTCTGATTGGTTAAACCCTTCGCCAGCCGAGGAAATTTTACAAGTCTTCTTCGGGAGTAAATTCCCAAAGCAAATTCAGTTCCATTCTAGGATTCTCTTCCGACAGTTCGTTTCTTAAGTTAGTTTCGGCTCACTCGCGACGACAACTGACTTCGTCTGACCGGAGTGCGACAGCGGTTTTTTTTTCACCGATGGGGACATCAACTGAGTTCTCTCCGTCAGCCACAAGGACATTCCATGTTAGTCTGTCCCCCTCGCGACACGACAACATCTCGTCTTCATCTGTCCAGGTAAGACCCCGCAACTCACCTCGCCGTCCCTTCGACACGGGGAAAAACCGTTCGTCTAGCTCTGATCACGACAAGGCAGTGTTGTGTTGACGACTTAAGTCGTCCAGGTACCCACACCTGGTCAAACAGCTAAGTATTTCAAATCGTATCGTTCCAAATTCTTTTATTTTAACTTTTTCACAACATCATCATCAGAGGTGACCCAATTCGTACTATCCGACCGCGATTAACCTAGCGCGTATACCTTGTCCATTCATATCGCTTATTATTCATTATCTACTTCAACTTTTAAATTCATAACGTTTTTTTTTTTTTTTGAACAAATATATTTTTTTTTTAGGGACACTTCTGTTGTTTTACTGTGTTTAGTTACCAGATTCCTCAACCTTTGTTTACGAATTACATTATAAATGATTACTGGATGTTATGCATGTTTTATCGCGTTTGTATTTTATTATTTCACACATAAGTAATACTAATTCAAACCAAAATTATTAATAATCATTTTTTGTATTATTGAAGCGAAGTCTCATTCCATCCATCCACCCATAGCATTTGTAATAATACCTATGTAGATATATTTTATTGGAAAAAATATACATACATACATAACTAACTGTTTTATCTATCTATCTATTTGTAAATAATGAAAATCATCAAGAGATATCCGCAGAAACTTTTCATCTCGCATAAAATCTTTTAGTAAATTGCTCATAATATTATTATTATCTCTCTTTTTAATCCAACCGCGCGCCCATCTCTTTCCTTTTCTTCAAATAATTAATGAACATGCCCCAATTTTTTTTATTTGGCGTTTTTGATAGCATTTCTAGTATGAACTGAATATGCCCAACATTACAGAAGCTGTGATATTCATATCTTGAAAATAACTCATGAAATAAATATTCCGATCGACGTGGAAACACCAAAACACAGTCGCAGAGTTTCACGACTTAAGTTTCATGACATGAAATTTCAATCATGACTTTTTGTGTCATCGTCGATTCGCACCTTCAAACAAACTGTATTGGATCATTCCTTACCTCACAATAAATCGATTAATTCGGGGCAGGTGCTTCTGTAATAGTTAATTACTAATTAGCTAAATTAATTATGTGAAGTGAGGAGTGATCCAACACTGTGTTTACTATAGGTACTGCCCCAAACTGCAATCTTCACTGATATTGAGTTATGCACAAAATTTAAAAGGCATAAACATAAATAGTAAAAAATAAAAAGTACCCTTACCACCTCGATGAGTGAAGAACTCCTGGATACGTATTTCGGCAACTAAGTTGCC